>JAWQUT010000379.1:21251-70155 GCA_033807755.1 Ellobium chinense | reverse complement strand
CCCCCCCCCCCCCAAATAGTTCTCCGACAAAAATCGCTTTAACAGTGGTCTTAATCACTGGCTCTTTTAATGGCCTATTTTAATATTAATTTTTTATGATGAGTATAAAGCAAAAGCATCGTCTCCCCGGCTCTGGAAGATAATAGCGTCTGGAGATCACCCAAAACTGCATGCAGCTTTGCAACCTGTAGCGTTGAACGGTTTTATGAAGGCGGAAGAGTAGAATCATGATACATATTTTGATCTAACTGATTATAATAGTGGTTCCCAACGTGTGGAATGCGTAACGCTAAGGTCTGGCAATGTAAATCTCATGGGTACGCGAACTATTTCAGACAAATAAATGAACCGAATAACTAATTGACCTTCGTTTACTCGTCATTACAACTAGGCCCATAAATGTACGACAGACAGGGGTAAAAGGACAGGGGTTCAAGGAATTGCCTGGCGATATCAATCAGTCCTTAAGAGTACACCGATCAAGAAAGGATGGGAACATCTGGATAACATGCCCTTACAAAGCCTAGGAAATTTGCTACTGTTTGAGATCCATAGCTTTTCAAGCAGAAATGAGGTACTGTGCAACCGACAGTCTGCATAACTGCAACTAAGCCTAGCTGACTCAAGCTTTGCTTGACCACGCGCGCGCCATCGGATTAAGAAAGAAGTTTCCGTGAGTTATCAGCTATTATCGTGTCAAGCTGACCACTTGAGAGCCTGTCAAGAAAGAATGGCTTTATCCATCTCGCGTGACGTCACACTGTCCGAAAAGATCAGCGCCTCCATGAATGTGTCAGTAGCGCATTCCCCGCCTACCTCACCCGCCCCAAGGTCTTTCTATGTCCCCTGATACCTAATCAGTGTCAAGAGCCTTGTTGACTGCTTGCCACTGCAGGGGGGAACCTCAAGTAAATTTTTACCTTTTTTCTTCGGAGGATTCGCACTCCGTCTGCTCCCACAGTCCATAAACCCCAGTAAATCTTACCAACTGGCGCGCGCCAGCACGCACAATAATTATGACGCTAAAGGATCTCATTGAAGAACATTCCTTTTATACTTGCGCAGCCATTCGATCAAAGTATTGAGAGCTATGGCATTTTGGAGACTTTTCAATTGCCACGCCAGACTAGCCTAACGGGGCGTAGTTTGAATAAATGACGAAAGAGATGATAAAAGGAAAGAAGAGGGGACTGTGGAGAAACTGCTGCTGTGTAAATGTACATACATAAGTGCTCTGCTAATAGTAATGGAAAGAAGTAGATGAATGAATGAATGTATCAATGAATGAATGAATGTATCAATGAATAAATGAATGAATGAATGAATTAAGACGGGACATGTAGCCTACAGGCTGAATGTTAGTCTATTTGTCTACTACCCGGTCTACAGCAAATATCCATACTGCCAGAACACTAACAAGTTTGCAGAGAGTTGAAAGTACATTAAAAATTACATTACTCTATATCTGTTGGGACACTCACTGTTTTTCGTTTTAAATGGAAATTATTGTTTTATTTTCTAAGTAATATTCATCCACGCAATTTGATGTAACAGTAACGAGATTGAAAACACCCTGACAATTTGAAGTTAAATGCATCTCACATGCTGACTTGCTGAACAGCAATGACGAAATTAAGTAATGCAGAAGTGTTTTTTTTTTGTGTGTGTGTGGTTTTTTTTTGTTGTTGTTATTTTTTTGTTTGTTTGTTGTTGCATCATACTAGGGCTTATGAAAAAGTAAGATCCTTGCTAGAAAACATTTACAATTTTTCACCAAAATTAGATCCTTGAAAAATAAAACAAGTTAACTCCATTAGAATGCAACCCCATAGGAGCCAAGCAAAGGATAAGCTTCGGTATTATGATGAGAGTCACAAAATGGAGACAAATATGACCATAAGAACAAAGGTGATGATTAGCATGAAAACATTCTGATAAGTGAACAGAAAGGAAACATAATGATCAAGACCAGGCAGGGATGTGTAAAGCCGTGCACAATGAAGATGAAAAGCGACAGGTAGGAAGGAGAGGGGGAGCAGATAGACTGCATCAGTCAGAAACAGAAGCAAGTGCATGCAAATGATACAAATTGAATAGAAAGCATGCAAATGATACAAATAGAGTAGACAGTTGCATACAACGAAAGACAATGGACAAAATTACCTCATGATATAGCTAACTGCACTTAATTGTGAGAATTTTCATTTTATCTCATCTTCCACTTTATTGTAATATTTTTCACACATTAGATTGTGTATTTTCCAAAAAAAACACAAATCCTTCTTTAATCTCAACCTTTTGCACGCTCTTGGGGGGCTGTGATTAAGTAGCATTGACTCTTGTAATATGAAAGGTATCCACAGTACAGACATAAGATCAAGAAGGCCAAAGACCGCCCCCCAAAACAAGGACGGGGGGACTAAACAGTGCCAACCTTCTAAAATGATGCATGAAACATACATCAAGTGTCTTAGATATTGGATGCAAATGGCACATAATGACGATGGTGGAAAACTGCTGAGATGTGGCAGGAGCTGGTCACCACAAAAGGAAATACTAAAAGCAGAGAAAAAAAGCAAAAGATTTACACTCCTGAGAGATGACAGAAGTCCAGATAATTTAAGGATAAACGGAGGGACAGAGGCTTATTTCATTATAATCTTGAATGCAAAGAATGATACTGCTCCAGCATAGGTCTGTCTTTATGTCTTTATACATTTATAAGTGAATGGATTAAACTGGTAAGCAACATGTTTAGTCTTCAAAGTCTGGTACAATGTAAGAACTTCTTGCAAATGTGGGACGAATTTGAGAATAATTATTAATAATAATGTGATTTATAAGTATTGTATCCAGGCATACTTCACACTATCATTACTCCAGCAGGTCTGATCACTCTAAAATATTCTTAACTCCCTGGGGNGGGGGGGGGGGGGGGGGCATACAGTACCGCTGACATTTACAGGCGCTGATCACTAACATTCTGACAATATCTTCCACTACCTATGGAAGAAGGAAATTGTGAATCAAAAGCTTTTCCAAGGCATTAACAACATGACTACGGTCAGGAATCAAACCCACGATTTTTAGATTGTGAGTCCAACACTGTAACCATGGTGCATATAAGTAAATTTGCATCTTTGCAGACTCAAAATACACGTTTTTCATTTTTAAAAATGCTTCTCACATGTTATTCTGTTGAAAGTATGACACTGCTCATACAACTACCTCAGTGTCAGTAATGGAAAAATACATGCCAAACAACAGTATGACTCTTATCTTTTCAAAAATAAAATCTCCTCAACACACAGATCTACATCTAGACTAGACACTTATTCAGAGTAAGACTGGAGAGACACAAGCTGATTTAAGAGTTAAGAGAGGCACAGATGGCATAGTAGTTTTGATATGAGACTGCACACAACTGGCATGTTATAACCTTCTGCTAACGGTCCTTGTTCACGGTTGCAAAAGTGAGTGATGACGTCTTAATCATCCATGAAATACTCCATCAATTAGTTAAAGTGAAAATCACTCTCAGTATTTACAATTGCATAGTTTCGATCGATGATTAAAATCAAACACAAGGCAAGGGCAGTTGTAACCATAGACGGTTAGATCATTTGATCATCAGTCAGTCGATAAAAAGCCTCATCAACCACTTTGCCCGGCTTTGTCTTTTGGTTGGAACAGAGTCTAGGTACTCAAACTAGCGCGTGAATTGCGAAGTATTCTGCTCTATCAACTCCTAAGACGTGAGCATGAAGTTACTGACGATGAAGGCCGTAACTGTAAGCGTGAGAACAGAGAGGGTGAGCATGAAGTTACTGACGATGAAGGCCGTAACTGTAAGCGTGAGAACAGAGAGGCATCATAAAATAATAATAGTCTCTAGATCTAGATGAATGCAAAGACAGCATGATGCTAAATGATGATGTTCTCGCCCTGCAGGAAGAACTTACCTGCTTTGATAAGATTAATAATACGATAATCAGGAGTCTGCTATAGTATTAGGCCTGGCCTACATACCTGCTTCTGTTGGCACCACGTAAGGGACACGAGTCTCCAGCATCACACGTCTCACACCTCTTGAGGCTTGATATTGTGGGCTATCCTTACTTTACACTGAGCAACTGAACAGGCAGCCTATCCCTACTGATTTGATGGATGCATGGGCCACTATTCGATCACAGCGCTGTAAGAATGAATCTTGATTTTCATCTGCTACCAAAACCCTGGACTCGGCAATCCTCGCACACACGGTGCCTTGCAATGTGAAAAGGGATTATAATAAACCTCGTGTCGGCTTGTGTCAGTAGCCGAAGTGTTAGACTTCCTCACCCGACTGCAAGTAGTGCGCTGCCAAGGGTGGGCTACTTTACACACGCTGTGAAGGAATCTAGGCCAGTCCATTGATTTTCTAAGGGGAGGCAACTGCTAAGTTCCCACGACTGGCATGAGTGGGCGGGGCTACGAAGCGTAGTATCCCCATAATGGGGCTACGTTGGCGTGATGTCACAGCTGCTGCCTTTTTTTTGTGTGTGTGTGTGTGTAACTTTTTGATAAAAGGGTAAACTAAGCTTACAAATAATGATCATAAAGAGAATCCCAGTGGCCAAGCCTGCTGGCTAGCGGCTGCATCATACGGTAGGGGCGGCGGATGGTGTGGCAGATGGACTTGGGTCAATAAATAATACACAGAAGAAGAAGAAGAAGAGCGAAGGACATGATGCTCTTCTCACGGCCAATATTAGGAACCTTATCGCTATAATTTATCAGATTATCATCATCGGTGACCGTGAGCCCAGAATAAAAATGACAGACAGTAAGTAAACTTATTTCAAAACGCCTCTGATTGCAGGAATGGATAAAGCTGAAACAGTGGACAGTGCGTGTTTCCTTCCTCCTCCTCCCATCCCTCCACCCCCCTCCCCCCACTTCATTGTCCAGGTTATACTGACTGAAACTGATCATAGTCAAGTTTGACTGTTATCAGTTATGTGAAGTTCTTTGTGACATTTTGCTAACTCTTCCCGTTCCACTTGCTTCGCATCCAGTGCACTTTTGAAAACCGCAACAAATTCAGTGGTTAATTCTCAGCCATGATATCAGTGATATCAGTAACAAATATCTTACAACAACACACTAGGTTTGTCCACAGTCACTGAGAAAATATTAAATAGTGAAATGATGATGACTTTCCAAGGGCATAACCATTTTAAAACCGAGTAAGCCCACGAAATACAGTAGCCATCAGTGCCAAGGACGAAACCTATCCAAAGAAACCCCAAAGCATCCTACCACCAATCACAACTGCGCCTTGTATGCGATATAACGCTATTCATTTTAAATACCCATTATATCTAGGTCGTATTGCTAGTATTCAACACTGTAACAATTTTCACTTTTATAATGTCTAGAAATACGTCAAAAAAAGGTACTTGGTCACTGAATAAATCCATGTAATGACGCTCATGGTCTCCAAAACTATATTTCCAATAATAACCTATAACTTAGTACTTCTTTCTAACCAAAGACCATATCTAAACACAAACAGCAGTCCTTATCTCACTGTAGTTTATATAGCAAACCAACCAGTTACTAAGAAATATCTGGCTCACATAGTTTTGAAAAGCAAAAAAAAACAAAACAGAAATTCAGACTACCTTCTTCCGCCTTTGACTCACTGCGTTGATGGAATATCTCAACATTCACCCTATGAAGCTTCGAAATAATAAAATTTACTCCCTCGAGATGTGAACGTTCTCAGAATTTCAAATCACTGTGAGCATCAGATTTGAGGAGGGGAGCTCACAAGAGCAGTACCCTCAGAGCGCGTGCGTACGCCACTCACGCACGTGCCCTTTTCATTTGAATAGTGAACGGGATGCTATTCATTGTCAAACACGCCGCGAACCAACGACTTCCACATTTTAGTGAGAATGTCGATGACTCACGCTGATTTCAGTTCCCGTTCTTCCAGCTTTAGTTGTTCCTCCATTAAAAATAATAATACTAATAATAAATTTTGTTAAAGTTCCAAGACACACATTCTAAATACAGTATAAAGAATATCTATGATTAATATATTATATATACTCTTTGCTTTTATTTTGTTGGCTTCGTTTCTTGTCATGATCGTCTATTCATTTTCCTCATCAACTGCTATTGCGTTGTTATGCAAAGTGCGACAGAAATATTTTCAATTCTTCAGTTTGCCTAATACAGAGAAAAAAAATGGGTTCGTGGCTGATCTGTGGTGTTTTAGTTTGTGAACTACCATTTGATGTTGGAAAACAATGCAGGCCACGCGCCTTTTGATCCCTTCTCAACAGAACACCCCCCTCACCCCATTATCCCCACCATTATCTGTTCCTTCAAATATTGTCCTCCTTCTTCTTCTCCTCCTCCTCCTCTCTCTCTCTCTCTCTCTCTCTCTCTCTCTCTCTCTCTCTCTCTCTCTCTCTCCCTCCCCCATCTCTCTCCCTCTCGCTCTGTGTTTTTTTCAGCTCATACTATATCACCTTACTCTATCCCGCATCATAGTCATATTTTGACAGAATGAATAGCATCTTTCTCATGGCAAGTTCTCAAGTTCTTAATCATTATTATAATCATGTTCTACAACATCTACATAAACATGTTAGGAATGTTCACCAGTGTGATGCTTCTTTGCCAAAGTTCATCTAATTATGAGGCAAACCTGCATAAAAATTCGTAGGGAGTAAGAAGCATTATGATCACATCATCACCATGCATAATGTAACGAAAGTTCTGTATATTGCACACCAAGCATATGTAAAAGGAAACGATCACAGAAAGTGCAGAATCCCAGAGGCATTGAGCTTACACATTGTGCGTGATGAAGGAAGAGTTAGACTAGCTCTCGATAATCAACAATAAAAAAGTGTTGTATTTTTTTATGCTTAATTTATTCTTATTGGTTTGAGTGCAGTTGCAAGGACTTATATTTATATATATTATTATATACATATATGTAATATACATTATTATTCCTATCATCATCATCATTATCATTATCTTCATCATTTTCAAAAATATAAAACACTCTCAGTACTGTGGCATGAAAAATTTAATAAAGTTCCACATGTTCGGATCAGTGTCCTTCTTCAGGGAATATAACATAAAATAATCATCATCATTATCATCATCATCACCATCACCATCATCATCACTATTTCCACTACCACCACCATCACCACCACCATCATCGTAGCTGATTATTCTCAGGTTTATCTGAAATGATAAATTTCATAGTCATCAGCTTCGGCTATTGCTATAGCTTCATAATCATTCATATCATCAGCATTGTCAACATTAGTCAACAATAATATCAGCACTAGAGACTAGTACATATTGTATACTGTATCACTATTACACTTGCTACTGTTGCTGCTATTACTGTATTTCTCTTCTAATATACAGGTACCACCTTCCTTTCCCTCTTCTGCTAATTCAGTAATTGTAACAGGTTCCTAAATATTTAAGCAAGCAGCGGGAGCACAGTCGTATTTCTATAACTTGGCGTGTTGCCTGCCACGAGGCGCCTTGCTTCAAAGCAAACCCAACAAAGGAAGAAAAAAATGTGAGTGAAAAGTTGGAGGATATCGATTGAAGCCACGCGCCTAAATTTCGTGTGAGTACCATCTGCTCCATCTCGCAGTATCTCACTCACCTCGAGGGGTTGGAACAATGAGAAATTCACACCCAGTGCCCGCCAAAATGATTTAGTTTTATGATATAGATAATATCCTATTCACACAAATACACTGGAAGTGCATGTCAGCAATATCTCATCCCCCCTTCCCCAACACACATGCACACACAGACACACATACACACCCACACGTGCGCAACAGGGCTAGTCTACAATTAGCTGCAATGAAAAATTAGCTATGCTGCATAGTTTACGTTCGTTCGTTAAACAGTTATTACACCCCTGCTCACTTAGCTTTTCTTTGAATACCCTGCAGCACACATTATGAGAAATTGTATTGATATTTTCTTATGCAAACATTTCTGATCCACGCCCACGGCCAGCAATTCACATTGTCGCCCACAATTCGCATTCTGAGACGCCTGGATCGTAACAGAACGGAAAGACGGCTGTATTGTTGTTTTGGGGTTCAGAACAATAATCGTCTCTCTCTTCATCTAAATGGGTGGCTTGATTTTAGAAACAATGCTCGTATCACCTTAAACACCTGCAGGTAAGGCACATCAAAGAGTGAGGATTCGGTAACGCACGCGCAGGTGACAAAAGTCCAGCCAATCATGTTTTGAGTTTTAGCGCCTGGGAACCCCGACGCTAGCGGGCGATGACACGATTGGTTCAGGGCGGAGAGAACGCGACGCGCTCTAGCGGGACTGCGCGTGGACCTCCAAACTTCAAAGGGGTAGTTTCCCTTTGATATGAATGAACCAGGTTTGTAGGCTACCGGAATTTTGGCTCACACATGGTGTAATTACGGTTAGAAAGCGTTCCAATTACAGACGCTTTCGAGTATTACGCGATGAACATCTGAAACTAACGCCGCGTGTGACGCGCTCGGTGCGCAGTAGCTGGTCTGACTAAACAACTATAGGTAATGGAAAATACCCCGACTCGACAAAATCTCCTCTTAGCATACTTCCCTTATAACAAACAATATTATAATGGTATCATCCATTATTATATATAACGCAATGCAGGTCCTCTTTACACAAAAGAGCTCAGATTTCAATAGGCCCACTACTCTTCTTCGGGTAATCGTTTAGAAAATTGTATCTGGTGATGTTCGAATGATCAGTTTAATATTTACTCTCCCCACCCCNCCCCCCCACCCCCTTTTCCCATAGGCTCATACTTTGCTACTAAAAACGATCGCATCTACATGTTACTACGCGCTTGTAGGAGAACGAGCTGATAGAACAGAGATGAAGAACAGAAGCTACACTGGAAAAGGACAACATGAGGGGAGACAGATACAACAAGGGCTTGCGAAATGCAGGTTCTTAGTGGGTTGGCATCACTGCCATGTTTGGTTGTGCTGTTACTCACTGCAGTCATGACACTTATACTGTTATACAGGATACTATTCACTGCAGTCATGATACTTATACAGGGTGCTATGGGATGGGATTGTCGTACTTGGTGACTTTATGTAATGGGAGCCTCAGTGAATAAGATGATGAAACAAACTTTAGGGCGATGGTAGTGAGATTAGTGAAATATATCACCCATGTGATGAACATAATCATAATATTACATGTAAGAGCAGATCGACAATCTAATGCATAACCAATGTTTGTTAGGTGAGAATGACGTGACGTGACACTGGTAGTGTAATTTAGTGTCAAATCTGACTTCTTGACATATAGTAGTAATTTATATTTGCACCAAAAGTCTCGTTGTCAGTCCTTGTGACCGTAGTAATCTATAGGACTGCTAAGTTAGGCTATTACACGCAGATCCAGTCTCAGATCTCATAATGATTTCATGTATTGTATAGGCCTACTGTTTTTTCGTTTTTAATTTTTTAAATGATGTTACACTGCATTTATTGCCCATTGTGTCCATTAGGTCTGTCATAAACCCTCAATTTGAAAGTTTTGTTTCGAAGAGCTAAGATACCATCAGAACGTACAGTAACACTGAGCATGGTGCAGTCACCTAGAAAAGACCAATGGAGAATACCTGGCAGGCGTAAGATCTTTGAAACAGGTTGCACCTCTGAAAAAGGACAAAGTATGGCCTCATTCAAAGTCCTCTCGACTGTCCGTTGCAAAACTGCGGGCCCTTGCACTATGTTTCTATATTTAATTTATTTCACAGACTCAATTTTTGGAGCTACAGTATTTCCCTGAAATTCAAGCCTGTGAGGTTCTACTGTATATGGTCAAACTTCATCTCTCTGTCTATCTGTCCGTCTGTCTATCTAACTGCACAATCTAAGCTGTACATGTATTTATGAAGGGGACAAAGATCTACTATTGTCAAACGCCATGGATTGTGTGTGACAGTCCACAAATAGATTGCCATGGTAGAAATTCGATACTATGAGGGTAACTAAAGACAGGGCATGCCTATGGATAATTCTCCTAAAAACATGAGATCATATGAAACTTCAGTTCACATGAACCTTACCTTATCTGAGCGAAATAGCTATTTAAGATCTTTATTTGAATTTTGCATTAATCTGAGTGCTTGATATGAGCTCGATCTGAATTTTAAAATAATAACAACATTCGGTTCAAGTCAACCTCGAAAATCAGAGTAGAATGCCCCCCCCCCCNTTTTCTTTTTTTGTTTGTTTGTTTGTTTTGTTCCTAGTGTAGCGAGCGAAAAGGAAGCAGTTTTGTGGGTGAAGGATGTTTTCAACCCATTAAAAAGTTCATTCGTCATCTCGGCCAAATCTACAAAGTTGCGCCTACATGTGCATAGTTGTTACTTTTCCAGCCACCTAACTGGAGGCCAGGACTCTTGACAACCCCGGATCAGTTGCGTAGCTGTTACACTGGCATAACCTTATTAAAGGATGTTTGTCCATGGCAAACACTCTCTCTCTCTCAGTTTTGAGAAATGACAAAGTGAAAGAGCAGTTAGACTTTGTCTGAGATATGCCTTGTATGGAAAGACTAATGTGCTAAATGTGTTTTTACATGGCTAAAATGAAAATAGGCAACAGAACATGCGTTTTGTAGTCTATCAAAGACCCGACTGTCTTAAAATTATTGTCGGGCTGTTTGCCGCGAGAGTCCCTCTTAGTATTAAGATCGCGGCTTGTAAGCATAGTGTCTTTGATGGTCCTAAAGTGAACTCGAAAACTACGCAAGAACTGAGCTGAGCGGGAACTTTTATTTATTTTTTTTTATTCTCATGAGTGAACTGACCTTCCTATGAATTGACTTTTCTTTGGTGAACTCGACTAATCCTGATTGTTGATCTCGGCAAGACCAACTGGCACACGTTTGTTGAAAGTTCTTTTGTTACCGAAGTTTAATGCCGGCATCAGCGTTAAATCATAATAATGATAAGTTTATCGACGAATCATGGTCAAGAGTTATCGTATTTACACACTTTCTCATGCGTTTGTGGTTGTGAATGTTTTAAGATTAGTCGGTGCACAGTTACTGATTTATATTCCGAGACTTCAGTTAATTTAATGTCTTCAAAATGTGTATTGATGGCCACCAAAAAGTGCGTAAAAATCTGGCAAAGGAGGGTCGACAACAGTCGTGGTGGACGATAACAGTTACAAGACAAAAATTCAATTGAAAGGGTTAGTAGTAATATCTGAAATAATACAGTTTACAGGATAGACAAATTATGTGGTTTGCTACATCTATGAGATTCTCATGTAATTGCAGTCTATATTCAGCATTTCCGTATCATAAAGAAAGTTGTAATCCAAACTAGTAGTAGAAATCGTGTAAACAACATTAAAAAGCAGGCGCTTGGCATCGACCCTTAATGGACACGACGACGCTGCGCTAGACATCAATCCCAGATGGACACAAAAAGCTGTGCTCAGTATATATATTATCAACAATTTGATTGCTTTTGGATTTTGTCGAGGGGTTTGAGGTATCTATAGCTAGATCAACAATATCTAAGCTGATGTGAAATCTATTGTATGAACGAAGCATGTGAAGAGATGAATGGATAATGTTTGTTGTGTGTGGCTGTCCTGCTTGTGGGGTCGGTAGATAATAATTTGATGTGTAATGGCCACGTAGTTGAAAGATGCACTTTATACTGTGATCTAAAGGCACTCTTGTTTCACGAGGATAGGCCTAAACATACTGTGCTCCTCAGCAAACTGTGCGCCGACTTTCTCGATAGCAACGCAAAACAGCAAAAATATTACTCACTGTCATCATCAAAAGAAGAATACATCACTGAAATAAATTCAATCCAAAAGAAAATAAGTAAACAGGAAAAAAAATAGAATGTAATTAATCAACAGAAACATTTCTTAACGACGTGTACGATAATTTGCCAAAATCTCTAACGTGAGAATTAAAAATATATGGCATAGTCTGATAATTTGCCAAAATCTCTAACGTGAGAATTAAAAATATATGGCATAGTCTACGTCAACTATGTATGCTAGGATTTTAAACACAAATAGATATGTGAAAGTATTGTTACTTTCCATGAGTTCGTCCAAAGTAAAGTTAGTCTTTTGCAGACTGAGGCATAAACATGTATCATACATTCTCATCAAGTTGTCATTAAAGTGACAAGGATGCACATCTATGCAGATTGTAGGGGAGAGGTGTAGAGACCTTCATTTACCGAATTAATTTGTGCAAAACTCTAGATCCATGTACTTTTGAAAATAGCGAGTAATGGTATCGATACGTGCCCCGTCCAAGTTCTTCCACCCCGACAGCCCTTGCGGTTGCGGTTTGCCGGATTTTTTTGTTCTCGTTGAATGTCATGTTCAGAAAGTAGACTATGTAAACTTGTCTGAATAACGGTTACCATCAGTTTGAGCCCAAATTTGAATGTGGGAACTCCAAACTTTGTCCAATTCGATTATCGATAGGCCTAGTTAGCGTATGGAATTCTGATAGATGTTTTATCGCTTTCTCTAGTACTTCTGAGTTGTTTTATGCCTTTGAAATAGGAAACAAGCTACTGCGTTCAAACTGTATGGCATTTCAAGTAATCGGGCTTCACGGTTGGCTCCATGTAACGAATAATAAAACGATTCCAGGTTTTTGATAATTATCATAGGTAGATTAAGATTATGTAGACAGTTCGGAGTAAATTTCTTATATAATATAAAATAATATATTAAAATCCAGACCTCAGTTGCTCTTTACCAGATTTTTTTTTGTTGTTTATTTTAACGAGCGATTTGACTTCTCCTCAAAGTCTGGCAACCCTGCTCCCTTTCTTGGCGTCTGCTGCAGGCTGTTAGCTTTCTTCTTGGCGAAAATCGTTCTTCTTTATTGACGAGTGAGATTGATCACATTTTCATTATAGCATGGAGGAGTCTTATCTTTTGTTTGACGTGCAACACAATGAGTAGACAAATATGTCTAGATCTTAGTGAACCAATGTAGTCTAGTCTAGATCTAGACTGGTTTAGACCTACCGGCTCAGCTGACTCATGCTCTAGACTAGTAAGAGTCTAAGCTAAGAGTGACATGACTCAACACTTTACCCTGCAGTAGACTGGGACTAGTCTAGTAGGACCAGTGTTTGTGTACGACCGGTGTAGGACCAGTGTTTGTGTACGACCGGTGTCTGCGCAACAGTGGTCAGTGGTCGTATGCAATTATAATCCTGACCTTAGTGCTTAGAGTGAACCCACGGTGGTAGCCACTGGAAATTCCCCAAGGGCAAAACATTTGCAGTGTTCCCTGAAACTAATGTCGAACCAATGCTTAAAGTGCATGGCTTTATTCTAGAGTGTTTTTTTTATTTTTTGCTTCCACAACATGTGTAAGGAAATGGCAATAACAGCGTCTGACTTTTGGGGAAAAGCAAATGACCAGAGTGGTAACATGGATGTGTGGCCCGCTGCTTTAGCAATGTTAGAAAAGGGCAGCATCCTTAAATTTTCCCCCTCAAAGAAAGTAATTTCCTTAACCATTTACCCCTACAGTTGCCGCCAGTCGCCGCTATCGGTAAATCCCTACAGTCGCCGTTTTAGATTTGTTTCATTACGGATGGCATTGCATGTTCTGAATGTCGCCAAACGGAAATAAAAATTGTGGAATCGTAGGCTGCAGAAAACAAACTTCCTTCCAGTGTTTGTTTGGAGAAAATCGAGCGAGTGGTTGCTTCTCTGTGATTTTTTGAAGTTGTCATAGATTTTTTGGCTTTTTTTTAGGTGATGGAGGATGCTTTACACCTCTGTCATGAAGCTTTATGATGGAAACATGTATGAGACAGTGAATGGGTGCAACCTGTGCCGGATTAGATTTTTTAAAATTAATATTTTTTTTTTAAAAGTCACATTTTTTGAGTTATCTCCCTTTTCTTAGGAATTGGAAATCCGTCTTGGGCAGGTGGCTTAGGGGGTAAATGGTTAAGAACATAACAAGACAGATGTCACATAGCTTAACTGAAAGTCAGATTAAGCTCTCTTTTTTCAATTTATACAGTATATTTATAATTTATAAATTATTGCATTTCTCATGTCACAAAACAATAAAATGTCACTGTTGTTGTATTGCTACTTTCAGTGGGCAAAAATACGCGACGTGGTCTTAGTAAATTGATCTTACAAATCACAAGATGGTTACTGGCACAAGTAGTCAAAACTAAACTTTCAAACTAAATATTTATCCATGATTTTAGTTTTTTTATACGAAACTTTTAATGCTGAGCATTTTGATACCAAATTTATGGCTCTATCATTTTGTGTTCAAAAGTTAAACCATTTCAAAAATCATTTTTTACGCTAAAAACGCCGCAAGCCAAAATGTCATTTTTGGAAGGATATGTTATGGTCAGAAAACCACAAAACTCAAGAAATTCGAAGACGTGTACAAATAGCAAATAATTTTTTTTTTAGAGTTACGGAATAATCAGAATGGGAAGGTGGTGATTTATTGAGTCAAACATTGGCTGATGGCCAATTTCGCAAAAATCATTAAAGGGGGTAAAATATAGCAAAAATACCAAAGTATGAAAAGTCATATAAAAATTAACAACAGAAGATACACAGATGCCAAATACATCATTGAAATTTACTTTTGAAAAGCTTAATTCAAGCTCTATACATATAAGTCAACACATTGCCCTTTCACCTCATAAAACTTGGCATATTCTTTCACTAAAGTAAGCCTGTTTGTGAAAAATAGCAAGAAATGTTATCTTTAACAATTCATAGAAAATTCCTCATGAGAGATATACAAGCTTTAAAAGCATTTTTATAAAAGCTTATGACTACCTCTATCTGTTTTAATATATTACAGTAACAGCATATGAAAACACCTAGATTATAAGACAGGGAGTGCATACTAGTATGATTAACTGTAGATATTTAACTTAAGACATGAAATATGTGATTAATAATCTTCATTAAATAATAAAGTAGATTCTATAGTGATCCAGACCACTTTTAAACCATTACAAATTTCAGGTTTAAAAAAAAATGTCTAACATCTTGTCAGAGATGAAAGTGAAACTCTAAACGCTCTGAACTGAGCCACGCGACGGCGTAGCTTCACATATTCACACAATACAGAAGAATGATCTCTGTTTTATTTGATACCACTTTCGTGTATTTTTATAGATTTTCAAGTTAATTTTTTAAAATGTTTTTGGGGAAAAAATCACTAAAAACACAAGAATTCTTAATCTGACCCATATAAAAGTTATATGAAGATGACGGGCATCCATTTTCCTTTCTGATGGTGCCATTTTCATATTGGTGCTTCTAACAGCCGAATTCAGAGGCGATGAAACAAAAACTAGGATTTGACACGGAAGGCCGAAAAGAAGAAAATAATGCTAAAAGAGCCCCCTAATCAAGCTGATATAGGAAATTGTACATTTCCTTCATACAAACAAAACCAATTCATATAGACAGATTGAAAATTTCTCTTTTTATTGATATATAGCACATCATAATAACGCCGTGTACACAATTACAGCGACCGTGGGGAAAATACACATTTTCAGTGAAACTTGACGCACACACGGCCAATACCGGCAGATTTGAGGAGCTACACTAGGGGATAATCCATATATTATCTCAATATTAGTTTGTTGTTCTGGAAAGAAACCGTACCATCTTTGATCAAAGCATTTGTATTATTTTTAAATTCAGATTCTGGGAGACCCATGAAGGCATAGACTCAATCTGGCTTAGGTGTGCTAATCTGGCATGGAGGATACCGATATATAATAATAGACTGGATCAGCCTCTAGGGACAACACTGCCCTTACCTCAGTACAGTTTATTTAGATCTCAGTCATTTTGCACCCTCATTTTTTTTTTAAGAGAAAAGGTGGAAGGAATTCCAAATGAGACTCGTATTCTGAACCAGAACTGATGCCTATTAATGCAAACCATACCCTACCCTGAACTCTACTTCTAAACTAAACCTGACCCTAATCCTAACCCTGTTGCTTGTCGAGGCAGAAACTCGGCTGAGGTGAGTCCCTAACCCTAATGTCCGTCAAGACAGGAACATCAGGTGTGAGCCTTATTCAAAATTCCCCCCGAAAAGGTGGTAATTAACCGGAGGAATTCCGAATGAAACTCACACTTAATGCTCCTGTCAGAACAGACATTAGGGTTAGGGACTAACCTCAGTTGATGCTCTTGTCTCAATGGGTATTAGAGTTAAGATTAAGGGTAGGGTCAGGGATAAGGTTTGAGTTACAGTAGGCATGAGTTTTGGTGAGGGATGAGAGTCTCGTTCAGAATTCCTTCCTTCTCTAATTTGACTGATAGGGATTAGCATTCAAAAATGCCAGCCCAGTAACTTGCTCACAATCAAGCTTTCTCAGTCACTCCCAAATCAGTTGAATAAACCATGAACGAGACACCTCCTTTTAGCAGCACATTTACAGTACGTGCTTTGGTATCACACTTCCTGTTGTATTAGTAGAGTAGCACTATCTGTTGTATTAGTAGAGCTTGTTCACGTGACCCACTTCTCAACCTATGATGGCACAGCACAGAGAGTAGTCCTAGTCCATATGCCTGTTGGCACACTGCCAACATGCCCACTGCATGCACTGAGACAGGGCTTAAGTACCTCACACTGCTTTCCTTATACTATTTGTTAAAGTCTAACTTTTATTAAAAAGCAATAAATTTAGGATCATAAAGCCCTGGGGGAGAGGTGATGTCTCCTCCAACTCATAATAATATGACCTGAAAGAAACCCTGTACCATTAGTGCAAATGCCAATGCAAATTACATGGTTTGTTTTTTTTTGCAGTAAGCACTAAAGCAGTCAACAGAGTGAGCAATGGAAAATTTCTAGTTTCAGTAGCAATGTGTTTTTCCCTTCTATAGACTGAAAATTGTCGATGATTAAGGACATCTGTATGATCAGTCCTTCTGAGACCATGAAAAACTAGCAGGAGTGGGCCAGGGTGAGACTGTTCAGTAAAAACTATTGCCTGGGAATTTCTGGAGTGGCATCCCTTGCTGTGCTTGACCAGAGGCAAAGGATGGAAGTACCAAATACATAAACTTCAAACTGAAAGCCCAGTTAGGATGATGTCCATCTTGTGATACCAGTTGGTTGAAGGATTAGTGAACTGTAAAGAGAGCCAGCTTCTTTCTTCATCTCACCAAGAATCACTTGTTGGGCCGGTGTGGGATCACTGACCAGAGTTTTCAGGCACTCTGAGGGGTCATCCTGCGGACATAGTGGTAAAGTGGGGCATGCAGACTTGGCAAGTGATCTCCTGCACCTCATGTTCAGAACAGCAAGGGACACCACTCCAAAAATTCCCAGGCAGTGGATTACACTGAATAGGCTGGTCCTGGTCCACTCACACTCTCCATCACTTTTCCTCATGCCTGGTCCTCAGGCAACTGTGCATTCACTTTGCTTGTGTCTCACAGCCGCAGAAGATTCTCCCATCTTTCCCCAAGGCTTTCTTGAAACACTCTGCCAACAGACATCACATCAGATGTAAACTGATGGAATGGTAGAGAGTAAGGTGCAGACAGGATGGGGTGACTTCCCCATGAGCCTGAATACTTCAGTAGGTGATGTCACACAGCCAAACAAGATGCAGTTCTTGGCGAGGCGAAAAAAGAGGAACTGGCTTTTCTTTCTCTACAGTTTGCTAATCCTTCAGACTTCAACCAGCTGATATCACAAACGCAATGCTGCCCTCACTGGAGCTATCAGCATGAAGTTTTATAATTGGAAACTACATCCTTTATCTTTGGTCAGCACAGCAAGGGATGCAGCTTCAGAAATTCCGAGGCAAAGGTATTATATTGAAGTCTCACCCTGGCCTGCTCACAATAATATGGCTGTTGTAATGTTATGAAGTTGTATGAATATCATTTAGCAACTCTGTGATGATGTTATTTTCTGTTTCAGTGGGGAAGTACCAGATTATCTACTTTCCAGTTAGAGGTAAGAAATTGTACATTGTCTCTAATCTTGGTATATTCTTAAGATAAAGGAAATATCATATCGCCTTTGGGTAGCACTGCTGGCATAATTTTCTTAATTACTGTGCTGAGTTTCTCAAGTTCACTAGAGCACTGGTCTACAGTTAAAGGTCAACCCCGCTTAAATGACCGGGATAGTAGAGTCATAGAGCTCAGCCTCTGAGGTATGATAATGCCTGCCCTTAGGTGTGACGTCAGGGGGTCACAGGCTAGTCACACCCTTGCAGGCGCAAGGTGGCGGCGATACAGTTTTTGTCCGAAGAAGATGACGATTTCGACCCAGAACTGTTGTTTATTGTTCGAACTACAAACAAACAAAAACATATATAATATATATCAGTGGAATCCCTGTCGATATGATTAGTCTATGTATAGAGGGAGTACCTAGCGCATACGCTAGACCGTCAAACTTGACACGCGGACCAAGTTACCCAACTTTACACATCAATTACTCAATGACAGCTCGGCCTTTCTGCATAAATTTAGCATTACTGAAAAGCTCAGTTTATCTTCCTCAATTTCATATCAGTAACAACAGTAACATTACATCTCACTGCGTAACAGCCCCTGTTAAAGACCAAGGGGTAGGCGTCGCATTGCCTGCCTCGCCGTGGCTTTCCTTTCGCACCCGTACTGTGTTTACAAATGGTGGTGTTGTCTGAACGGCATTTTTCAGTGATCAAAACTTCTTGTTGGTTCTAAGAATCATGTGATTGAGAGAGATGAATGGAGAGAGATCAATGTTGTCTCTGAGAAAAATGCGGCGTATCAAATGAGTGAGGATGAGTGTTTAAAAAATGAGACTAACATTCAATCTGTCTATTGGAAAGTGGCTAGACATGTCTCGTAGTAGTAGTTAGTGGTAGACGTGCCATAAAATCCCATTGTTAGCGTCTAGCATTAAAATTTGTCAAGTTCCGTGCTGATCAAAGGAAAAGATAGATACTATACTTTTCAAAGTACCGATAAAGCTGATCTTCTACAAAACATCTACTTCTAGACTAGACAAAAAGTTTGGGGAGAGAGATTTGAAGCAGTGGGGGTGGAGAAAGGGGAGAAGTTTTGCCTACGGCGTGGCATTATTGAACTGTCACTTGTCAGCCAGGCATAGATCCAGATCTCTTTATCTTATAGGATGAAATGTATAATATGGTAGCTTCACTTCGTCAGTGTAATGATACAGATTTCAGAATAAACATTGGAGGCAGAGTAAAGCCTTTGATAGTAAGACAGCTTATACGGAAAACATTGTAATAATTGCGTAAGTTTGTCTGTTGCTGTATAGAGAACGTTTGGACTCGACTCATTCGAATTTGCCGAATTTTGAAAGACCAGTATTGAACTAAAATCAAGGTCTGAAAAATTTGTTTGGAAAGGGGAGGGCGTGGGGACTGTGATTTCGATTTACTTGTAATCGACGACTTCGTGTTTGACTGTATTATCCACTTCATAGATTTAAGGTTTTGAAAGCTTAATCTACCCCCTCCTCCCTCACAAATGATTTCAAATTCATCTTGAGATCTAGGCACTTCTAGCACTCGGAGAGTCCTGGAATGCAAAATTATTCCCTGTTTCCCATGCATACACGTAATGACTTAAAGTAGTTTCTATAAATCACAGCTGATTAATGTGTGAAGTTTTATAATTAAGATAAAATATTGCTGCAGTAAAGCACTCCTATGGACACATGCTTTCTTTCACTCGATTCCCATCCATCTCTTTCTATCTGAGTTTCTCTCTCTCTCTATGACAAGAAATCAAAGAAGGGGAATTGCTAGGCTGGCCCATCTTCCCCCACTGCCCTCTCCTCCGCCGCGCGCCCCCCCCAAGCCACCGGCAGGATCCATCACTGTTTGTAGTAGCTGACTGAAATTGCACGTAGGTGTTGACATGGTATGTGAAAATAGCGCCATTCATTTTCATGCTTGAAATAAAATTGGGATCATGAGGGGAAAAAGAGGGGTGGGTGGGAGGAGAGGGGCATGGATTCAACGAAGTAATCATGTAATCATATAAGTCTATACATAACGGAGTAGACTAGACAAATCTCAAGAAAATATACAGATCAAAACAACACACACACAATGAATGATACACAAATCTCAGTGTCTTCCACTCCGAACCAAAGGTAAACAAAGCAAGCCAGGCGTAGCTGTGGACTTACGACATCACCGAGAGAGAGCGAGCGAGGAAAATGGGGGATGCAGTCACAGCCGGTCAAGGAATGGGCACGAGATTTGACTCGCGTAAAAGCGATTAGCACACTTGTAGTCTTATTAGGGTGCCTGTGGGGATTGCAATAAGTAATTGAATAGGTAGAGAAGAGACCTGGTTGCACAGATATTGTAGTTTGTCTCATCATCAGAGAAACAACGGACAGCTTTAAGATCGTGGCAATCAGAAGGTTAACAAAATCTAAAACTGAATCCAGTTGCAGGGACTTTATAAGTGAAATGCAGTTTGATTCAGCTTCTTGAAGTTTTTGCTATATAGTGATCTAGTCAGCATCAAAACAAGATCCCGTCTTATTTCCTTTTCATCAGTGCTTGTGATTGTTGAGTAAGTTTTGTGTTGCTCATTGATAAAGGTGTCCTTTTCACTTTGACAAGGAATAGTGAATGAATTATTAAAACTTTTGTCTGAATGAATAATAAAAACCTGCTTGCTCTAACAGATGTGCTATGAATCAGACATCAACCCTTTATCACAGACCCAGAAATAAGGGAAAAAAGCAAAACTTGAAAAGAAATTTGTAATGGACCAGTCTGAGAAAGAAAGTAGGCGCAGTCTTTCAACAAGTCTTGCCTTTGTGTGCTGTTTTCATACATCCTGTTTTCTCCAGTAGGCTTCACTCAGTGACGTTGTGTCATACAGAGCAGAATGTGTTGAGGCACCATTTGCTTTTCCTAGATTCAGAATAAATTATAGAAGAGGAAACCAGACTACTTAATTAGAAAAGAAATGTGGACATAATAACAGAGCCTGCTAACCTTATGTGAACCTAGTTCAGTGATTAATAATAGCCAGTGCAAAAAAGAAGTCCCCAACACACCTAGACAAAAATTATTATGCAGAGCAGCAGACTTGTCAGAGCTGAGTTAATCTTGGTTCCTAAAACCATTTGAAAATTGTAGAAGAAATTGCCTTTCTTGCACCATCCAGTTAAACAAAGAAAGTAATCTTAGAGCCATGTCCTTGCTGACAGGCAACATCTTAATTTGGCATAAATAACACATCTGAGTAGTGAACTCTGGACACCTGTGTTATAAATCTGTATGACTAAATTTACACCGTTTCCACTTTACTTAGTCTCAGTCTGATAAAACAACTTCTTACCAGTGAGAGACAAACTGACATTTAAATGTGCATTTTTGGAGGGGGGGTGTGGGGCGCTCAGTATGCAAACATGCACTCTGATATTGTATTGTGCAGCTGTGCTTGCCTCAGTGGTGGCAGACCAGAATTTATGACCACATTTAGAGTTTATTTGCATGGCATTGGCAGGTCCTAAAGCATAGAGTAGCGGGTGTGTCAGCAGTGACCATTTATTTTTTGTTTTTAATGACATTATTTTAGTAAAGGGCTGACACCATGATAAGAAAAATTCACTGGGTTTAGAGCATTGATGTTTTGAAACAGAACCTGAAAATTATTTGCATCTACCAAGTTTGATGGATCCTGATGGCTAACTTTTCCCCATACCACTGATGTGGCTAACAAATCTTAGAATTAAGAGAGAGAGAGAGCGTTATTGAGTTTATGCTCTCACATTTTTTGGTAGGCAGGGCTTGAGTTCAGGGTCAGTGTCAAAAATAGTTGTGCAACTAGTGCTCCATGAGGCAGTGTCATTTATGCAGTGCATCAGATAGCTGCAGAAAAAGAAAGCTGATGTTAAACTGGACCGATACATTTCCCTTTCTGTATAAAACTGATATAGCTGTGCTTAATATGAAAGAATATCTATTCTACCATGAATACAGCAAGTCCTCACAATCTCCAGCTTTTACTTTATAGTAAAACAGCCTAGTAATTGTAAACTTTTGGTCCAGAATCTTCAAATTTCCTCAGCCATATTGAGGACAAATTAAGGATCTTCATTGAATCTTGTACCATTTCCATGTTCTTATCACAGGTCGTGTAGAGGCCATGAGACTTCTCTTGAAGGACAATGGCATAGACTTTGAAGAGACTGTTGTTGAAGGAGAAGTTTGGCGCAAGCAGTGGAAATCACAGATGGTAACTCAGTTTTGTTTAAAGTTGTTTGTATAGCCTGTATTTCAGGAATGCCTTGATTCCTGGGCAAATAAAGAATGAACTCATATCCTGCTTAATCCCATTTGTTGCTGTTGTCTATTTGATCCGAGTGACCAGTAGTACAGAATAGCGAAGCATTTTACAGCCCATGCATTTGTCAGATTATCTTATACTTTCTGCTGAAAACTTTTGTTGTCAGTGGTTGATTAGTTAGGTCTCAGACCTAAAGAACAGCATCAGTATGCTTACTGGGAGAGGAGAGCTGGTCCTGCATCAGATACCAGCCCACTGTGATATTCAAGGAAAGGAGAGGACAGACAATTTAGCAAAAGCAGGAGGCAGCCTTCCACAACCCAGTCTACCACAAAGTTTGAGAGAGTTGAAAACCCTGCTTAGGCAGTCCTTTTAAATGGAATGGAGAAGACAGAATAAGTATACCAGCCTGAGCCTGACAGTGTCAGTGCCTTGGCAGAAAATAACAGGCCACTATCTTCAGGATTAGGACAGAACACTGTGGTCTAGGGCTTTGCACAGAAGAGGGAGACTGCCACTTGTGTCTGTGGAACTCACAGATGGACCCCATAACACATTCTGCTGAACTGTCCAACCTACGCCAGGCAGAGATTGGAGATCTGGCTAAATAAAGCCAGACTGAACCGCAGACTACCACGATGATCTCTTTCATACTGTCCTCTTTATTGGCTAGGCTGGACTAAACCTTTAGCATGATCAAACATTGAAAGCTAAAGAAGCAAAAGAAAGAAAAAGGTTATGAATTCTTTTTTGTCCCACATTTACTTCTTATTTCTCAAAGTTCATAGAGACTGAAGAGTTTTCAGGCCTTGGAATCATGTTTATTGTGAAATGTGGGCATGAATACCTCAGCTGTCTTTTGTAAAGACTGTTGATTGAAATGATGAATGCGTCAGATGTTGGGGATACTCTGAAGAGTTCAGTGAAAATGAGAAGTGGAAAATTTAGGGGGGTGGGGCGGAAGCATATCCCCTGACTGTAGAATTCAGAATATACAGTGAACCTCTAATGCAATGAGCTCGGATCCGACAAGACTTCTCATTCAGTGAGGGAAATGAAAATCCCCATTTTTTTTCCTTATTTGTAATAGTAAACGTGCCTCTGATCCAACGAATACAAAATTCTAGCAGCTTTGGCTCTGATGAGGTCATTGACATAAGTTAGGCCGTCACACATCCTTTTCACCCACAATAAAACTCTCAGCAGGGAGCAACTCATGAAGGTTTACATAACAATTGCTAATAACAGTCTACAAGACTGAGTCAACATGACAGGTTACTGGTAATAACAATAGTTGCGTGAGCGAAGGAGTGGAGTAGGGAAGGAGAGAACAATGGAATAATATGCTCGGCTGATGATTGGCCAAGCCTTTTGTTTGGACCAATCATTGTGCTAGGCGAAATTTTAATCACAGACTCAGAGACAGTAATTGAAACCATTCGTTTCTCAACATTTACTCTGCTTTGTCTACACACAAAAAAAATTTTTTAAAATAAATCAGTACATGTATCAGATCTCAATGTGGTCATGCCGATGATTTCTGGAGTCAAGGAAAGCAACCAGCAATATTTTTGAAATGCAGAGTTAAAGGGACAGGGGAAGCTATTTGCTTCACAGCCTAAAAAGCCACAATAATTTTTCATAAATTTTTCACTCTTTACACGTTTCCTTCGCCTGAGCATTTCCGAGAAAATGCAGCTTGATAGTAGGGATTTTCATACTCTGCTGGTCGCCATGACTGGTCGACTGGTCAGCGTGGGAATGAGGCATGACATCAGAGAGCGAGACCTAGCTTCATGTAACGTCTTTGCTTCACCCCTGTAACTGTACCCACCCATTTATCCCCTCTTTCCCCCTTCCCTCCCCATCTCGTAACTGTTGCTATGCTCAACATGGCTATGGTCCATTTCATTTTTCTCTTTGATCGTGAAGACCGGTTCTTCTTTCTTTCCAAACCATAAAAGATTTCACAAGTATTCTCTAAATTATTCCCATGGTCATGTCTGACCAACATAAGGGTGTCATAGTATTTCCGTGTCAACTGTTTGACTGGCTCTTCGAAGCATGTTGACTGATCTATGATTAGTGACACAACTAGCACTGCCCCTAAGCCCTGAAACACTGCTTGAGACAATAGTTAGCTGACAATCAAATCCTATCCTGCTGTACAATGTCTTAATAATCTAATGTGCCCCTCAGGCAAATGATAAATAGTATCAGAATCGTAGAGATTAATAAAGCGACTCAAACAGTGGTTACACAGATGTTCCTTTTTCTCAAATATTATTTTATCCTCCGTTTTCTAAGGTTACAGCACTGGGATCAAAGTTGGGTAATTGTTCACACAGTTTAAGAAAAGACTTGTCAACGATAAATGAAAAAAAAAGGTATAACATTTAGAGCCAACGAAAGCTATTGCATGTGGATAATTCTCTTTGCATAACGACTATTGGCTTGCCTCTCGCTTCCTGACATCATGCCTCATTTCTGCGCTGACTGGACAACCAGTCATGGCAGCCCACAGGGTGTGAAAATACTGACTTTCAATCTGCAGTTTCTTGGAAGCACTCGGGCAAAGGAAACATGGAAGAGGTCGAAAATTTATGAAAAAATATTGGGGATTTTTTTTAGGCTGTGAAGCAGATTACTACTTCTGTTCCTTTAAGTACCCTTTTAGCTGAAGGTTCTCACTAGAGACAGATCAGTTTTCACATGACTTGCAGAGACCTTGCATTCAACGAGACCTCAGCTTCAACAAGGACTGAAGGTCGACCCCGGCTACCTTGTTAGATCTGAGGTTCACTGTATTTATAATGAAAGCATAACTCTTTGTATAGCCAACATGTTTATTGATCCATGTCCATTTCATGGTGAGAAAATGTAAGAATAATTATTAGTTTATCTTTAAACACATATTAAGATGTGTTTTTAGACAGTTTGGAGCCAGAAAATGACTGTTATCTCCTTTACCCAGGCGCTTAATTAGGAGTAGAGATTTGCCTGAGCTTATTCAGGAATGAGTTACTTTACACAGTATCACCAGTACACTTTACAATCATTAATAACAGTTAAGAGAAATGGTGCGAGAAACAGAAGAATTAATTACTACTTTATCTTTTAAATTTAGCACATTTTAAAGTAATGCTTGTTGGACTGTTTGGAGCTAGAGAATTAAAATTATTTCCTTTGCCTAGGCACTAAACAAGGAGTCAAAATTTACCAGAGCTTTAAGCAGGAATGAGATTACTTCAGACAGTATCCTCAGTACATCTTAGAATTTTTAGTAACATTGAGCAGAAATTGTTTATTGTTTAACTTGGATGCAGGAATGATTGATATTCATTTAGGTATTCTTGAAGTTTTTAGATCGAAAGTTAGTGTATGGCTCTATTTTCTTTCTAACAAAGAAGTTTTCATTTCAGCAATTTGGACAGTTGCCATGCTTGAAGGACAATGATCTCCAGCTTGTTCAGTCAAATGCTATTTTGCGTCATCTTGGACGAAAGCATGGTATGTTAAAAACATTACTTTGGACTTTGGCACTTTTAAATCGGCATTGGTGTAATTTAAGCCTAAACTGCAGATACCAGATATATTTTAGCATTAACAGTATTATACTATTATAGATGCAAAGATTCCATTTGCTCTCTGTTTTCATTAGTAGGAAGTAATTATTGGAGTGGCTAAGTCCATAAGAAAAAGAGGATTACAAGACAAATAAATATGTCAGGTTTAGCAAGATAAAAGGAATAGGAAAACCTGTGTCTACAATTCTTCTGGTCTAAATGACCAGTTTACGTAGATGCAGTTACTTGCCTAACTTTAACTGACATATGAATGGATCACAGTGAACATCATTATGAAGAAAACCTTACCACTTTTGTTACTTTGAAGTACACATTTTATATCATATTCTACTTCTTTTAAGAATGGCGAATTCACAGAACAGTTTCAGGCAGAGATAGCAAAGAGGATAATTAGACTTTTTGCATCTTACAAATACAGTAGATTCCACATAAGGGTGACAGCGACATTACCAACAAATCATTCCACTTAGGCAGAATATCTCATGATGAAGTGAAGTCTTAGAATCTGGAAGATTTTATTCATGAATCTGATACATTTTATTCAGAGTTAAATGTTAACAAATTAGACATTGATACTTTGACATGCCAAACAGAGTTGATTTTGTATACATATAATGGTCTAATTGCAATTCTGTAAACTATAGACTATAAATTTTGTTCATTGTTTTGTTGGGAACTTGCAGCTTACCTACTGCATTCTATATTGCAGGCTAGGTGATGTATACTAGGTGATCCTTATTAGTAAGAGGGGGCCAAATTACTTTAGCTTTATGTCTGAAAGAAATAATTCCTTGAAAATGACCTAGACATCTAGTTATATGACAAAGACAGGTGACATTGAAAAAAGAGAGTGAGAACATGGAAGTTCTAATATCTGTTAGATCAAGATATTCTTCCACTTCTCATTACTTATCACAACCATGGTTCAACTAGTGGATGTGGCCAAAATAAACAAAGGCTTTATGTTCTGAGATCATTTATGCAACATGGACAATTGAATGTTGAAGGCTGGGAATGGTCAAATCTAGTGAATGACCAACGAACAAGCTTTGAATAACTATGGTAACACAGTAGTCCTGTAACAGTGTTGATGACTGCGCAGGAAGCAGTGACAAAAGGTGATTGACCAGTAGGTGGGCTTCTGAGGATGTGTCTTCAATGATCCAGAGATGCTTGCTTTTCATATTTTGTGGGATTCTCATGCAGACAAGCAGCCCATGTCCCAGTACTGAAAATTTCACGCAAATTGTTCACCAAAGTCAAATGGACACTGTTAGCCAGTCCGTCCAGTATGCTTGGTAAAGTTTGTTCCATAAACATTTCAAACATACAGAGCCACTCCAGAAATGACCTTTGTTGGTAAATGGGATCGCTTTGGATTGTCTCTGAGTTACAAGATGTCTGCTTGTGCTGGTTCAGATGTATAGGCTTAGCATGATAAGTTGATGGTGATAGTAATGGTCTTTGTGATCCAGAGATTTTAAGGTGTTTGCCTATTTTATAAACTTTAAGGAAATTGAATAGTGCCAGAGGTGAGGATGTCCAAATTTTAGATACATTTTAGAGAGAGGAAATTTACAATGTGGTCATTGTAGCAATGAAGTGGTACAGTCGACTCCGCTTAATCGCCCATCCTCAGGATCACGGAAAAAGCGGTCGATTAAGCGGAGGAAGTAATTTCGGCCATATTTTTGGTAAGGAGATTAAATTTCTTTGATGTCGTGGTTTGATGTCGTGCATTGACACCTTCTTGTCGCCAGACTCAGGACAAACTCAAGTTTGACAGTGTTGCAGCGCACAAAATGTTTGATCTCCGCGGTCTCTCTCATTGGCCACCTCGCAGTAGCCCAGCGGACAATAAGGAGTAGGATGGCATGGTCGGGGTAGACCGTTCATCCACATGACACGTTCTCTGATCTAACCGAAATCCACCAGACAGGCGCAATCAAGGCGTGGGGGGAGGAGACCATACCACTGATTTATGCGCATTAGCATTATGGGACGGGCGAAGGCGGTGATGCGTAGCATGGGACGAAGGGGACAAGGGGAGGGGAAGGTGGAGAGGAAAGGCTTATCACACCTATTTCGGGGTGGCAGTTGTTAGTCAGTCAACCGGTCTGCCATCCGTCGCACAGTTAAACCGTCTGTGTACATTTATTTGTTTGTCAACTGTAACCCTTCAACCTGTAACCCTGATCTTTGAATTCACGGGCGCTGAGAGAGTGGTCGATTATCCGGAGTGAGAGGCGATTATCCAGTGACTTTTATAGAGAAAAAATTCGGTTCCCTGGGAAACGAGGCGATTAAGCGGAAAAGGCGATTAAGCGGAGTCGACTGTATTAGGAAGAGCTAACATCAGAACCAAGGATCTTTTCTGTGAGAAAAGATTAGGTCTTGAGAAATTTCCTCTCTCTAGATACATTCTAGAGAGAGGAAATTTACAATGTGGTCATTGTAGCAATGAAGTGGTATTAGGAAGAGCTAATATCAGAACCAAGGATCTTTTCTCAAGACCTGATCTGTGGGACTGGCTGTACTTCACGGAGTGCCTGTCTCAGTGCCATCTGTGGTTGATTCCACACCCACCAAGTCTCGCCTATAGTCCCCCCCACCCCCCCCGAGCTCAGGGATGGGGACCCCAGAGTCGCAAAATAGGCATAAGGAGACTCCTGGGGCTGGGTGGGTGGTGGCCTCGGACAAAAGTTCGATGGGGGGCATGGAGTCCTTTCTTATCCCTGCTGGAGAAGCACCAGATCCGGCAGGTCCATGACTGGGCCTTAGTTCGGGCCCCTGGGTGCAATGGGATCCTATCAGGTGCACCTGTCTAGCCACTCCTGTGCTGGGACGTGGGGGGTGAGAGCCACCTGCCCTTAAAAAATCGATGACTCTGCCGCCACCCCTGTTCCTCCGAAGGGTCCAAAGTTACGAGCGAGCACAATTGCAAAGCTGAAATTACAAAGGTCCATGACATACTAGAGGCACCACCAGAAGTATCATTACCAATGGTATGGGGCCGGCTTGCGGTAGTCATGACTCAATCGGTTCTTAGGGCAAAGAAAAATAATAAAGATCCGGGACCGGTTTGCTATTGCAAGAGAGCGGGGTGGCAAGATGCTCGCTGGATGAACTCTCACCTTATTCTGTATCCCAAGGGCAGCCCAGGTTGGTGTCCCTTCGGCTCACCCTAGCCTCGGGGGCCTGGCCACTCTGCCACATGGCACTCAGCTTGCTTTGGACTGTTGTGAGATACCCTTTCAGAGGTGGCAGTCCTCCCGTCTAAGGCAGTCGGACCGCCTGGGGTAGAGCTCGCCTACCGGATAGGAAAGAGTGTGATGGGTCATGTCCCCACACGTGCCCATCAATGACTGGCATGGTCATTGTGCCGTCGGGCATGTATGGCCCTAAGTGTTTGAAACACGTCTCAACTGTGTCGTTGTCCCTATTTCCCCCTTGCCCATGGTGGCGAGATGGTAGACTAGGTTCTGACTGCAGATTGATCAGGCGAGACCCTCTGGCCATCTGCGAGGACCTAGATACATTGCCCCGAGGGCCAGTTGGCCTGTATCTGTGGCATAGAGCCCCTCAACTTTTTGCCGATCGCGTCTGGTAACACTACCTTGATCACTGATTGTTTCCAGTCGCCACCTCATGGAGTTGAGTGAGGAGATCTTGGGCCTGACCTTACCATCAGCCAGACCCCCCCGGGTTCTGCCACTGGTCATAGTCTTCCTCATCTCTCCGAAACCGCAACTTTGGGAGATTCTTACTATCAACCGCAAATGGGCGTCACCGAAGCGACTTCACAGAGTGCCAGAAGTAACAAAAACAAGATACTATTATATGGCATGGAGCTTACTCAACTGGCAAATGCCCAGATGGTGATATATTGTGAAAAAAGTAGACTAGGCTCAGTTCCACAGTTGTAATTTTCTTCTGCATTCACCTCAGCATCCCAACCTAACCAAAAAAAACCAATATTTAATCTGTTATCCTTGAATTACTTGTGTGTAAACTTTTTAAATGTTAGGAACTGGAAGGTTTGTATTATATTCTAATAGATACATGTAGTATCAGCACAGATTCCTCATTTGTCCAAAAACTCCCTCATTTCGGAGGAAAAATACCTCCATTTGCTTTCTCCCAAGAAAGCATCTCTGAATATCATTATGAAATAGCATTTGCTGCTGCCCAAATAAAGCAAATGACAGAATTTTGCATTTGTGACTTTCTTAACAATTTGAATGTTTAATAGGCAGATGAAGCTAAACAGGCTTAGTGACTGAGCAAGATAGTAACAGTTTACAAATTCCTGTCAGAGATGATATGAATGTTAAGAAAATTTTTGTCCAGATCATTTCACTTAAAAAAAGGTGTGACTCTGCCTACATGTATCCATTTAAAGAATAAAATATCTGTTCTCCTGAAATCATCTTGCCAACTGAGGGCTCAGCTTATCACCAGCTTTATAAATACTAAAGAGAAATTTGATGGGACTTCACAGTTTTTGGGGAGAATAATTTAAGCTTGATCAACTTTTTCTGTAAGATGGAACAGATGGTAGTTGCTAACATTATGGAAGTGATCACAAAATAGTTTCATACAGTTGTCATGTGTTTTCTATTCCTCAGCTTGTTAGATTACAATTTTGAAACATCTTCTTTTGCATTTCAAGGTCTGTATGGTGATAACGATGAAGAAGCTGCATTCATAGATATGATGAATGATGGTGTGGAAGACCTTAGAATCAAATATCTGCATATGATCTACAGGAACTATGTAAGTAGTATTTTTCTCATTAGTGCATGCCATCCTTTATATGTCATAGCTTGCATACCATCTGTATGAAATGGTATAAAGCATAGATGCAAAATCTCTGGCTTGAGTCAGATTTTCCTAATTTATGAAATTAAATCTCTAATTTTGAAGTTGTCAAATTTGATTCGGTGAAACTTTTCTGTAAGTATTTGCAAATCGCATGCAGCATATCAAGCTGATGAGCATAGTACATTTACATTTTCACATTTTTATGAAAATGTGTAGTGTATGCAAGTCTCATGTGACAACCCACCTAGCACAAATGAAGCAGCAGTTCACTGTAAACAAGCAGGTGGCTGGTAAACACATGCAGGATTATGGTGAAGGGGCAGCATATGAAGCGAAGAAAGATAGACATACATGTTGGAAGAGAGAGGAAACTCTTGCATCAATGCTGATCTTTCACTTCGCCCATGGGCACCCAACAACATTATAGCAACCATAGAAACAGTGATAATCACTGGGCCAATGGATGAATACCCCTCCCAACCCCCTTCTAAGTTGACTTCTTGCTATGGTTCATTGAATCTAGGATCTAGAATGGATGATATGCATACCTGAAGTAGTGCCATAATAACTATCCCCTGCAGCTTCTGCAATGCTAGGGTGAGGGTGGAGGCAAGAAATAAAGGGAATTAAAGAATCAAGTGAGTTCCTTTGAGCTTAGTTTTCTCATGGCAAATGAAGGGAGAGGTTATGGAGGTAAATGTTGCAAGGCAGACATTGTTACTAAAACCCTGCTGTGGAGTGATCATCAACTAGTGAGTCAGGATTAATCCTGTTTGGGCTATTTCTATGGCAATGGTAGATGTTATGCAGGATGACAAACTTGAAGGCAGAGCTTGTAGGCAAAATTTGGCACTTTGAGAAATGGTTTAAATCTAGACAAATGACAAACTCCGTTTCAGTTGGACTAGTATATTGCAAAATTTGTATCATTTAGAGTATACTTAATAAATATGAAAATGAAACCAAGCAAAATTAACTTCATCTTACTGACTTCGTATCTAACAAATCTATAAAACTATATAGGCCTGAATTCATTTGAAGCAGATTTGTTGACATTGAATCATGATCATTGCAATGGAAAAAAACAGTTTTGTGAAGAAGCAGAGACACAAAAGACATCCAAATTTAACAGCAATTTGCATCATTCATTAGGGAGAAGTATTAGGCAGCTATGATGACAAAATTATCAACTGAATTATTGAATATGGATTACAGAAAATTCAAGGAATATAATTAGTAAGGAGGCAAAGTAATAAGCCATGTACATGACTTAACTTTATATGTGATCAGATTCCTGAGACTCAGTCCCACTGAATATGGCTATTAGTATATTATACTGTGTTATCAGTTACCCACAGTCTAAAATATCATCATAGCTTTTGACCACGGTAGCATGACCCCCTCCACCTTCTTCCTCTCCCCCACTTGTGTTTACAAGTTATAGGCCATCTGCTTTTTTATTTCCATATGTTACTTTTTTAGAAGTCACACTCTAGATCAAGCAGAATAAAACTTAATGCTTCTTAATAATGTATTTTGTATTAGTTGTGGATGGTCAGAGTGACCTGCATGCTTCATGAAGAGATGAAATGTATAAGGAATGTTTCACAAATATATAAGTCAACTCAGTTGAAAGTCATCTAATTTAAGATTGTGCTGTGTCCTTTGAAACTTCTGAAGTAAAGGAGATTACAGACAAAGGTCTCTGTCAGTTCACTTTTTGGATAGCACTGATTGGTTTACATAATGGAACGCAGACAAACAAGCATGGACTTGTCCTAAGAAAAGACAGTGAAAAGTGAGGATGAGTAGCAGCAAATTTACAAATGAAATTTTGCAGGGCTGTCCTTTACCATGCCAAATCTTCAGGACAAAAGTGGCCTTGATGATAGCCAGACTGATGTCTTTCCAAGAGGCTGCAGCTTCTTATGACAGTGGATTTCTGAATTGTGACAAGCGAGCAGAAAGATTGGTCTTCCTTGTCCCCCTAAGAATAACAGAATGGGCCATGGGAAGACACATCATAAAAACCCTTCAAACCCTCCACCTGCTATAAGTGAAAGAATAAAATGATCATACTGCTACAGTGATCCCACGTTACTTTCCACCTGATCACCAGCTAATGTTTTGTCTTTACTAGCTAGCTTGTTTTCTTAATTTGTAAATTCATTTATTTTCATTATACTTTAGGAAGATGGGAAGGATGAGTACATTGCAGCCCTGCCATCCCAGCTCCAATATTTTGAGGTAAGGAGTGTTTTAAATAAGGTTGGATAACAAGTAAATCTTAAGTGTTGAGATTTTGAGTCCTTTCTTTTGCATATTGGTAATGCTGTCTTTGTTATACAATTCAGATAGATATTCTTCCGGAATATTTCTGCAAACTCTGATGACATGACATTGTGAACATCATCACAGATTAAAATTTTCGTCACCTCAGTTTACAAGTTTTATATCATTGGTCTTCGCATAGGAACGGCCACGTTTATATATGATGTATAGTCAGCCTGGCTGTTCGTACGTGAAGACCGACAATATGTTCATTTGCTTTAATCCCAGGTCTCTTCCTGGTATAATTTTAAATCTCTCCCAAAGTGCCTGGATTAATATTAATAGCAGAGCTGGAGTAAAAACTGAGAATAGGGACAAGAAGAGCCCCAAGGTTCTCCAAAACTTTCACTTCCTATAGCTGTGCCTAGCATCTACCAGTTCAACTTGGAAGAGTCCCATGATTTTACCACATAGACACTGTTGATGAAAATCAAACAGTAATTCAAATTTAATTTCACTTTGTGGCCGTCTCGCTCTTGAGAAATCTTAAATTTCTACAGAAATTATCTTCAGGCGTGAAGATGCATTTGTTTTAAATTTACATCTATTGATCCTTTTCTTTTTATCTTGTATATGGGGCCTGCAGCTCTTGACTAGTAGGATAGATGGTTATTTGAACTGAAACTGAAACAGTTTTTCATATTGGTTTATTTATTTCCATAATTGCTGTGGAGCCTTGAATTAAGTATCGAGCTCAGAAGCCTAGAATGAAAAAAAGAGAATGAGTGAATTCATAGAGAAATGGCATCATGAATGAGCGAGCTTAGAGAGGCAAGGTGTTGATACAGTAATGGTTACACTGCCTGAGAGAAAAAACCAAGACGACAGACAGATTTAACAGATTGATAGGAAGCAAAGAGATTCAATCAGCAGCATAATTATGTCAGTCTCGTCAGTGAAAGAAGAAGATGCATTTCATTTCATCATTACAAACAGATTCACTTTTTAGAAAAATTTTAGGTTCTTGAAACGGGAAACATGAAATAGTTATGTCATAAGGCTGAAATCAGGAAAATGACCAGGTGCCTTCCTACTGAGCTTTTTATTTATCTCACCAACTCAAAATAATTTTTTAAAAAAAAAAAGGATAGATTTGCTGATTAAGATAGAAAAAAGAGTTTTGCTTTCTGTATAGCCGCTTTACTACCTTCCCCACTTTTTCTTCTTCCTGTTGCCTTTTCATCTCAAACATCTGCCTTTTGCTTTCTGTATAGCCGCTTTACTACTTTCCCCACTTTTTCTTCCTCCTGTTGCCTTTTCATCTCAGTTATTGCCTCGCTGGTCAGAAGTCAGTGTGAAGTTAGCTTCTTATTTGATGTCCTCTGCTGTCTTGGATATGTTGATATTGTAACTTCAAAAACTTTATACACTTGCTGTTCCCACTCACTCATGTTCTTCTTGTGGGACTTCACACCTTCTTCAGCAGTAATTCCATTTACCTTGAGAGCTTCCCGCAGTAAGTTGCAGGTTTCTTGATCAGTGCATATCTCAAAGGCAGTGATACTCAGGATACCAAGGTCTAGTGGTTTAGGCGTAACAATAAGGGTACCTACTTCTGGAAGAGGTTCAGTGATGCTGAGCAAGGGTTGCTGCTTCTGGATAGGGCTGAGCAGTGCTGAGTTTCTACAGTTCAGATGTGGCATGGAGGGTTCCTGCCTCTGGATCAGGCTCAGAAGTGCTGAGATCTTGAAGTAGTCGTGGTGTATCAGTGACTCTAGAGACTTAGACGTTGTTTTTGCCCAAGAACAGTTTTGTTCAGGTATATACCCCTATTGCACTGAAAGAAAGCTTTCCCACACAGCTTCTCTGTGAATGCCTCTTGCCAACAGGAGATTTGGTGGCTTTGTCTTTTGAGATGACTAGGTTAAAAACTACCCTGTTCAGTGGCTGCAGTTTTGTGGTTGTTTTTGATGGCAAGTTAAGGATGTGAATCTGTTCTTCTTTGACCGTCTGGAGCGTTCCTACCATTACGTAGCCATTAGCACTGTCCAATTCAGTTCCCGGAAAAAAAAAAAATTGTTGTATATTGTCTTTATGATGTTAATCGAATGATGATGAGAGATCAGTACAGTTAAATGAGTATATCTTTAACTCCTCCAAGCATTCATTATTGGCCATCTCTGGAGGCGTTGGTGGGATATCAGATTACCCATACCCTTTGTTTTATTATAAAAAGTAAAAAAAGAAAATCCACAAATGCCTTGTGGGAAGTTTCGATAAATAGCTGGGCTGCATGTTGATGAAACCCTGCCACAGTGAAGACTTTCGGTAACTTAGGGACCTGTGAATACTCCTGAAGGTAGAAAAAGGCACTGCTTGTTTATTTTTCATTTTTTGTGTCTGCTCATCAGTTTGTTGCCAAGAAGAAACTTGGCAAAAACATAAAGTATCCATGTTCAGGGATTCATGTTCTGGTGATATTTTATAATGAAATTAAAAGATGTGTAAAAATATCCAGAAATACCTGGAAGGTTGAAGTTGAATAAAACTATTTTGTTTGTTTGCAGAACTTGCTGGCTAAAAATGGAGCTGACAAGTCAGGCTGCTGTGTTGGAACTAAGGTTGGTACAGGATTTTCTTTCTTTCTTTCTTTCTTTCTTTCTTTCTTTCTTTCTTTCTTTCTTTCTTTTATTCCTATCTTATACAGAATTTGCATATTAGAACTCATCACTAGAACTTGTAGGAGTCAAACCAACAGGAGTCAAAACAGTTTAGATAGTCATAAAGGGGGTTTATTTTATATGTACTGTGTTCCAAAAGTCCATGCAATTCAATTAGCACTAAAATCAAGATGAATATAATTATTATAAAGACCCTGTAAAGCAACTTGAATGGATCCCTGTCAATTACTCTCAAGCTCCTTTTTACACTATTTTGTCATTTTTGTTTCAAATGCTAACTAGCCTACAAATGTGGAGTTTGTGAAAATATACTAAGTCAACTCAGTCTGCTTTGATGTAATCCTGAGACTCTCCCAAGTTGTGCTTAGTTAGCATTATGGGTAGGAAAGGAGAAAGTTAGGGGTGGAGAAGAAAAAGGTTACGTGGGAGAATCCGTAGAGACATATTCAGGGGCTTTCCCAAAGCACTTTCTTTTGCCTCATCTTATTGAGAAACACCTTCGGAGAGTCCAAAGTTTGGGCCAAACTTAACTTCGTTTTCTGACGGCAAAAAAAAGTCCTGAACTAATATTTGTCTGTTCACCTGAACCCTGAGTCTTCTGCTAACATGCATCTAGCAATGCACTTCTAGAGCCAGAGAATACAGAAGCACAGAACATGTTATTTCCACTGATGCGGCTTGGCAGTGTTTACACAGAAATTATTGGCACAGTGAAAATGACAAATATGTTTATATCTGATTATGATACAAGCTAATTATACAGAAATATGTATTGCTACAACTAAGAGTTTGAGAAGTCTAGAACATAAAATTGGATGTTTATCTTCATCATTGGTTTCATTCACTTTCATACAAAATTTCTTTACTCTAAAATACTGATTTTTACTAATTGGGATCTTTAGATATCCATGTTAAATCTCATGTGATTAAACTTTCAGATTTACTTTTTTAAACTTGGATGTATGTAGTTACAAGTTTTCTTTTGGTTTTTTTTGTCAGAAATCATTTGCTGACTACAACTTGGTTGACCTCCTTGACGTTAACCTTGTTCTGGCCCCCAAATGTCTGGATGACTTTCCAACCCTAAGTGCATATTACAAGCTGATTATGGCACGTCCTGGCATTGCTGATTATCGTCAAACAGATGCCTTTAAAGAGAGGAAGATCAATGGCAATGGGAAACAATAGAGAACTTATCCAGTTTTGTTGTTGATGTTGCATTGCAATGTTGCTTTTCAATTTTCATCTGTATACTGTAGATGCCTCTGCGCTCATGTTTTTTAATCCCAAACACACACCTATACAATTATGTCTCGTTAATACAAACTCCAGGGAACTAGAGACCTCACTCAAGCAATCACATCGAATGGAATGTTTATTCTGTATATCAATGTCATTGATAATACAGAATTTTTTTTTTACCAAAGTTAAACATGAAAATTGGAAATGCTGGTGTTCATTTATGTTGTAGTTTGCTTTGACAATCTGAAAGAGACTTGAGGGAACTGCTGTTTGATCTACTGCAATTCACTGACAATGTTTTCAGGGATGCCAATTTTCTGGCTTAAGCTAGAATTCCTGTCTTTTGCGGTGATTTGAACGTTTCAGGCACATGCCAGCAGGCACATGCCAGCATCACCAGCAATCAAATCTGCTGGTCAGCCAGTAACTTCGCTGGGTTGTTTATTTTTACTTCTGACTGCACTGAAATTTGTGATAGAGGCCTTGTAGTGCCAAAGGTTGAAATGAAGTATTGGGATTGCAGTTTTCACTCATCTGTTGTTTTAGCAGTGAACGAGGCTACCTTTAAATAAAGCTTTAACTTTGTTGCAAGAGCATCAACTTTCTTGCTAGTTGTAATGACAATGGAGATTGGATTCAGTACTGCCAGAAAAGAAAGTCATCCTATTTTCACTCTCAAAGTGCTTGATAAGAATGTGAACAACACATATGTGGACTTGAATGGAGGAACCAAGCACAAGGTCACAACTTTCAAAGTATTGTCAGAGGATTATAAAGCTAAACTATTTTTTGGATGTGATGAGTGGTGTACAAAAACAAGACCACACCCACTTACACCATGAACAGGTGAGAAACCTTTTGTTAGAATTTTTTAGGGGTGCAATAGTTTATCTACCCGATTAAATGATGAAGTATGGCATGTGTTCTGCTGTTTATGGACTATGTAACCACAAAGTTCAGGCTTTTTTATCCATCCAGTTGGCATCCCTATGTATTAATTTTGATGTAAAGGCTAATGTAGTTCTGTCTGACCAGTGACATCACTAGGTCTTGTTTACTTTATCACAAGAGTATGTCAGCACCAACTGCCATTACTTCATCATACTTACCTGTGGCACCAGACAAACAATTGGTCATGGATATAAGATAACTTGTTTGGGTGAGATCTTGGAAGTGTTGCAGATTTGATCTTTTGTAGCGCGAAAGGATGTGTTTGACTCCTTTCTTCTTTTCCTTTTCTTCTTTGTCCATTGTTGCTCATTCATTAATTCACTCATTTGATAAATTACAGCTTAAAGATTTTGTCCAAATATTTTCTGTAAACTGTCAGGTCATCATGCAAATTTAAGACTCTCTTACTTTTCTCATTTTCTATTTTGTAAATGGTTTGACCCATTAGTCAGGTAAATTGATAATCTTGACAAACTGACACATGGGAATCAAACAATTCAGATTAAAGAGACATGGTTGTATTTGCTAGTGAGCACTTCTTACTTAATTAAAAGTTGTAGAATTTTATAGACATTGTTTTGTCTGAAGAGATCTTAATTTTCACTGTGATCTGTGTCACATGCTAATGTTCACAGGTGATTATACTTTGCATCGCATCAGAACCTGTTTGTATCAGAGAATGCCATAAATTGCATTTCAGAATGGCACACTAGCTGATGGGCTCAATATAGCCTAAATGCTGAGCCATCAGGATCTGTTCAGTTTTCATGGTGCTGCTTCATTTTACCCATGAGTTGGAGAAAGGGCATTCCTGCTTAAATGGCATATCCCATATAGTGCTTTGTTTATTTAAAGTAATCTGTTGGTGATATCGGTGTTCAAGTAATTCATTGCAGTGCTTTTACTGTACTTGGATTTGTTATGTTGTATTTATCTGTAAGAGGGCTTAACAGTTTCTCTTCAGTTCAGTGTGAGTCATAAACATGTGTTGAGATGCATAGCATCAGTTCTACTAATCTCTAAATCTATGTATGTTTCACTACAGGAAAGCTTCACAAAAGGGTTCAAACTTAATGGACTGTGAATCAGTTGTTTTTAAAGTTTTTAAGGTTTCCTGAGCCCACTGTTTTCAGAAGCATTCCTATAAATGATAATGGTTTTTATTTATCCTGGTGCCTCTTTGATATTTGGATTGCTTAACATAGTATGAAGCTATCTCACACAAGTTTTCTTGGTTTAAACTTTCCCGGGCATTGATCTGATTTCACTTCATTCACTCATTTTGATAAATCACTGCTAGGCAGCCAGTGCAGTTCATCTTAACTACTAGAAAAACTAAATCTGATAAGCAGATGGTAATGGAATGCCCCCCACCCGCCTCCCTTCCACAAGTGAAGATGTAACCAGTTTTATATTGCTGGGGAAAGAATTCCTGTACAAAACACCAGTATGATAGCAATTATGGGACCAATGGTGCATAATGATGAAGCCTACTAATTAATTTATCTTTTGTATCAGTCACTGGACTCAGTGGGTGATGAAATAGTTGTACTCTTTGTTCCACTGTAGTGTAAAATGGGCATAAAATTTACATTTGAGTGCTGTACTCTACAAGGGATCTAATATTTTGTATATTCACAAGTTTATCCCTATGTCACTACTCAACCACCAGTGTCTTGTCATGGAGAAAAGGGGAATTAAATAAAAATGTTGCAAAGCCTAAAAGACCAACCAGTGTTGCTACCATGATTGCCATTCAAATTAACTGCGTTTCTATTTTGCTGGGTATGGTTGAGCATCTGTTGTTTGTTGGACAGAACTGTATTTTGTTTATCAGTGTTTTTTCTTGAAATCAGCCAAATGTTACTTATGTGGACAGCAGCTTGCACTAACGTCCCATAGAAAACCAAACTCTTTTGTATTCAGCAGTTGATTTATTATGATTTTTTCATCTTCCTTTTATTTTGCACTTAATATGCTAGCAATGTTGTGTCAGCCATAGAGTCAATTTCATGTATGACTTGCAAGCAGGAATATATTATACATGTACTGCAAGAAAAGCAAATTGGTGATTGAAATAATGAAGGATCAGTGTTTAAGAAATTCTAATAAATTTCAATGTCCATGAGGAAGAGGAATTATAATATATATTTATATATTTGAATTTTTTATTCCCTATTTAAAACACAACTTCAGATGTGACAAACATGTTTATTAATCTTTGTACAGATCTGTACAGTAAAACATAGAAGGAATTACAAAATTACTATAGGGAAACATTTTAAATATGTTTTTTTGGACAGTATTTAAGCCTATATATTTCCCTTTGTTTAAGACCCAGACTTTAAAGTCAAAGTAGATTTAGGCAGGAAAGGGTTAATTTGCTTGCCATCTTGAGAAGAAGGTTTTAAAATTATATATAAATTTTTAGTAAGTACATTTGAGGCAGCTGTATATTGGGATTTTCCTGTCTGAGACAGATGCAAGATTTTGAGAAATTATTTTCAATAAAACACTGAAATCATTCAAGATTAAGTCTACTTCAGTGTTTGTTTGTCAGACCTGTTCATGTTGTACTTGTTTTTGTGTGTGGAATTGTACCTCGTATTGTGTGAAGATGGAAGACTAGGATTCATAATATTCTTGTCCAGGATTATAATTGTCATTGGAGGACTTACGACAGCATTATTTCCGGGTGATGATATGATGGTCAGGGAATATCCATTGCATAAATTTTTTATTAAAAAAAGTCATGTTGAAACATAGTCTCAATAAGAGCTATTCAGAATGGCCAAACATTATTACTGTATGAAGGTACAGTGTATTACTCATCAGGAAAAAAAATCATAACAAATTCAAGCATATTGCAGAACTCTGCTTATTATTGCGGAGAACTCATCTATTTATTCATAATCTTTCACCGCACGAGCTTGACTGCTCACACTATGCAGAGACAAAATAATACATTATGATTAAAAGTCATCATATGTATTTGAAAATACTTACCTTTCAGTCAACAGTCAACTTGTAATAGTCATGTTGTTTTCAGTAGTACACTCATGTTGTTTTCACTGTGAAGTACAGTATGTATTGTTCAATAACCATGTATTGTATCAAAGGGATTAATAAGCCAGTATTAAATATCTACCAGTGATTTTGAACAAAAATTTTGTTTTTAAAAAAAGTTATGCACAAAATCAGTGAAGAGTTACATTTGGTTCTCAGCTTTCTTCAGACCCAGCTAGTATGGCAAAATCACCTCCCATATGGATTAGAGACGCAAGGCCCTGAATTCAGAACTGCATGTATGCAGATGAGAGAGGATGCTAGAATATGCATGCACCCATTACATGCAGGAATGTGACCAATCATTAATATTATTATATACACTTTGAATATTGACTCAAACTGTGATAACTGATATAATTCAAGTATTCTCACAGCATCGACTCTGACAAATGAAGTAATGGTAAACATGCAGACAGTGACTTGGCCTAAGCCACTCAAAACTTAAATTTCATTGTTAAAAAGCTCTTACTAACCCCAAATGCTTTGGATGAAATGTTCCCCTCTACACAGAAGATTTAGGTGTCTAAATAAAATGCATCAGAGATCCTGTCACAGTCAACCTTCTCTTATTTAACATACCAGCTTAGACATCCATCAACCTTCTAGATCGGGTATCAAGTCTTTTTTTTTTCAGAATTTTTCTTAACAGTCATGATGTATGTGTGAACTGTGCTGAATAATGCATAACACACACAAGAAATGTTCAAACGAATGAGAAGGATGACTATATTGATTTCATCAATGGATGTTAAACATTTTAACCAACAGCAAATATTTAAGTTTATACTGCAGGCTGAACATTTGCAAAATACAACAGAAATGATGAGGGGAAAAGCCTGTTCCAAATATTTAGATTTAGTTAGGCTTGGATAATTGTTGATAGAGTTTTGAGTTACATTACAAATGCCCCTGATCATTTAACACAAGCATGCTGTGATGTAAATGTTCTGGGAAGTATCTAAGGGACAAGTGATGTGTGTAAGACTCTGCTGGGCTTTTGTCGTTATAATTAGGGAGTGCGGAGCAGGTAGAATAAATTCTCCTATAGCTCATGATACCGTTTCAACACTTACGGCATGATTGTCACCAATGTCACCTGTTCATTAACCTACAAATCCCGAAATTCGCGGCACAGTGGAACTGTGAAGTGGATACAGAAAATCACTAGGCACAGAAGTTTCCAGTGACAAAAGTGTTCTTTGTATTCTCAAACTACTCAAAAGTTTTTGGAATGAGTAGAAAGTGACCATGTGTAAATAATAGGAGACCTAATATTGCAGTAGCTTTTTTTTTTCTTGATATTTTGATGATGGCAATGACAATACACACCTCAACACTGATGAAGATACATGTATACTGTGAAAGGAAATTAACAGATGTAGTGGCTTTGATCCTAACTGATACTGTCTTCAAGAGCCACACCGATATGGACTGCCGTGGCACTTTAAAATTAATACTGCGCAACTTAAGTTTTTGCTCTAGAGGCAGTCTAGACATCAGAAAAGTCGTTTTGGATAAATCCAGATCTAAGCTGTAGAAATTTTCCTGATGTATGCTTACATGGACAAGGGTAGATATTTGCCTCACAGTATATTTGTCAAAAACATTCAACCAAGTACATTTCCCTTCGGTCTGATCATTTCTGAGAAAGCACTGCTTCAATATGGGGAGTTTCATTATGTGTACGCCACCACTAATCATGCTGCGTGACGTCACAAACCAAGAAAAGCTAGTAGACGACTGGTGCTGACGCATGCTCAAACCGTCTGGTCCAGTCGTCTGCTAGTCTAACGCGCTTTTTGACATTACGCAGCATGAGTAATGATGGTCCACGCAGGGTGAAAATCCCGACATTTCAGTGGTGCTTTCTCAGAAACTGTCAGACGAAAGGAAAATATACGCGGTTTAAATTCTATGGAAAGTAATGTGGACTTGTTAGACTGAGAGGCAAAGAACTACCCCTGTCCCTTTAAGGCAAAGCGCTGAGGCCGATGCAAAGGAGTCAGAATAATGCAAATTTCAGTAAATGTCATCCGGCAGGAATTTCGATGGTGCTCTTCCATTTGCACTTCTCAGAGTAAAATACAACATAGGCAGTGAAAAGTTGCTCATATCATGAGTGGTCAAGCAGAGTTATACAAAGCTTTACAAAAATCTTGCAATGAGCACATGGCTGATAATACAGGAAGAAAAAAAATCGTTGACACTCCTCATTGTTGCGCACATATAATACTTTTCTTTTCTTTTTGTTTGCTGGAAATCAAACTCCTAGGAAAGATTTATACAATGAAAGAACAATGAATAAATCTCAAGAGATTCACCTTGATGTACATTATATTGAAACAACTGGTCTCTAGACCATCCTGATCCGTCTCTAGACCATCCTGATCCTTCCAAAATGGTTGATATTATGGCAGTTGATAATCTACATACAAATATCATAAAACATTGTAAGCATTCACGATCAAAAGAAAGTACACATTCCACGTTAAATATGAGTTCACATCTTAACAAAGTAACACAAGACAATAGCATTTAGCACATTTAAACTTTGAAGAATTTTATAAATGCCATTCAGTCAAGTGCAAGATTCAGTTTATATTGGGATCTGTGAGGTTTTGATTCCATGGCGGGTGAACACTAACAAGCGTTAGTTGCATGCATGTCCTCTTACTTTCACCACAGTTTCATTTTCAGGTGTGTGTGTGTATTTTGCGCGCATGCGTGCCTGAGTGCGTGCATGCGTCTGTCAAAGCGGTAATACAACGTATATAACGTTGACAAATGACAGAGAAAAAGGTATGAAAATCTCTGATAAATGCGTCAGGAGGACAGAAACAGTCACGCACTGAGAAAGCTTGAAATTTTTTATTTTGACTCCAACCTCCACATCATGAAAGGAAGGCCCCACGGTCCTGCCATGAAAACTGTTGCTTGTATTTGGTTATGTGTTTGATGTGAACATCCTCCAAAGTTTCAAAGTATGTATTAAGTGATTTTATCTTGCATAGTTTGATTGAGATGTGAAACTGTTTTAATAACATAAATACTTTCTTCTTTTTTCAAGCATGAATTTGTACACCAGGAAACAGCAACTCTTGAAATGTCTCCAAAATAAACAAACCATACAAAACAAGAAAACCCAGAACACACAGAATCATACTGTACTCAGAGCTACCAGTATTTTCCATGATGAATCACAACTAGCCTGACATTTTCTCATCAAGAATGAAATGTACATATTGTACTACATCTTGATGTCTTGAAAGAAATAATAAACCATCTTTATCAGCTTCCCTTTTTTTGCCTAGTGGGCTAATGCACCAGAGGTCACATTTTGCACACAGCTTTACCCCCAGTGTTTATGCAGTAGCTTAACATGTTTTGTGGACCTGATATAGGTGAACTGAAGTACAGTCTAACCAGATCAACATGACCGCAAAAAGGACCAGACTAAGTCTATTGGGCAAAAAACGAGAAGTAGTTTTGGACACAGCATCCCTTCAAAGAATTCTGTACATAACCCACAGACTGTTAGTGATGGTCAAGTGTTGTCAGTTCAGTTCATTATACATGACGGCATAGTAATTTTCAGTCATCGGACGTAAAGGCACACAAGAAGCAAGCTCCAGGACTTGTAAGGCACTTTTGGTGTTACTCCTCCCAGTTTATACTTGAAACTGCAATACTTTTTTCTGCTGGTCAGTAATGACTTCAAGCTCACAATGCCATAAACACTTGTTTTATATTCCATGAAGAAGGACACAGGTCCGAAAATTTTGAACGTTTCTTGAATTTTTCATGCCACAGTTTTGAGAGTTTGTTTTTTTAAAACTATTTTTGAAAACGATGCCATAAACACTTCTGATGATGAAACTGCGTCTGTATTTCTTGCAGCCAATTAAAATGATGCTTAAATGACTGGCTGAATCGAATTATAGTATGACATGAAAGTCTAATGTGACAGTATGCTCACTATAATACTGTCATTAGGTGAAAACATTTTTGAGATAGTATTATTCTGGCCTGAGATGGAGTTGTCTGAAATGGGATGGGGTCATGCCTTGCAAATGAAATTAGAAATAATTTGCAACCAAAGAACTACGTTATACCACAGAATTTATCTAATATGCCTCACAAAAACTCAAAATTTATCCACAATTACCGAACACATAAATCTAATCCTTTTGTCTAGATGAATTTTAATATTTAACTCTCCAATTCCCACAACAAACAAATATGGGGTGACCCCAGTCATCTTTAGAGCCTGATATCCAAGTTCCTTGTCAACGACATAAAACCTCATTTTGACTGGCTGCAAGACATCTGGTAGCATGTTCTCATGGATCTCAAATTAACTGTGCTGTATCAATTAGTTTCTGCACTTAGCAGTCTGTTCCCACTTAGGTCTTTGTACTTAATTAAAGTCTTATTTGTAGCAACAATGATGTTAGCAATATTTATGCTATAGGTCATATTCTGTGACAGAAAGATCAGATTCTTTATTAGTATTTTCAGCTGGAGCACGCGGTGCTGGTGTTGTTTTGTTGAAGAGCGCATCCTTGTCACCAATGAATTTTGTAAAGGCCCTCGATGCCCTCCTTCTCTGCCTCTCTGCCTGCATCTCCTTGGTGCGAATCTGAAAATAAAGTCAGGCGCAAGCTGTGTAAACAATTCAAGTCAAATCAGTCTTTATTAGGCTCTGGGCCAATAATACAACTTCAATACATAATCTACATCAAATTAAAGAAAGTGAAGACGAAGGCAAAGAAAGTGAGAAAAGAGAAGGAGAGAAACAAAGAAAGAAATGGAAAAAGAAAGAAAGAAAGAAAGAAAGAAAGAAAGAAAGAAAGAAAGAAAGAAAGAAAAAACATGCGCTAGAATTGATGATATGCATCAGTCAATTTCCTTTCTCGTCACTTTCTCATGGTCTCTTATGCGTCACTGTGTCTTTCGTGCGTCACCATTCTCGCTTCTTTTCGCATATAATCCCCACAGTTACTTTCTTCCACATTGACGTACTCCTATGAAATTTACAGACATAGGTATACAAGTCTTCTTATATCCATCCATCCATCCATCCATCCATCCATCCATCCATCCATCCATCCATCCATCCATAAAATCCTTTTTGCACATTTCATGGAAGCTTTCAGATCCTTACTAATGCACCAAACTGCCACACTTTTTCACATTAACGCCTGCAGAAGAGGAATCACAATACTATTAACGAAGAATAAGAAACGGCCTTACCTGCGATGGTAACACTTTGGAACCAAACTGGGTGACTAATTTCTGTCATTTCACTCGATTTTTTTTCAGTTGCAAGCTCTCAGACTATAACTGGTCCATTATACCCATGACCCGTCCTTCTAGCTGGGACTTGGGACTATGAATCATGAATGTTTACTCTTAAGCACGTATATCATTCTGACACATCAAATTGCTTGTTTGCCTGAGTTAGGGTTTTATGGTGCGTGAGCACGATTACAGTCATGTCGCGCCTTCCCGGTTGTAAGACTAGACTACTAGGTTGAATTTTCTTGTTAATTTTCTCCGAATAGTAGCCGCTAGGCTTACTCTTCTGCGATATTAAAACTGTCAAAGCACTTTGAATGTGCGCAGTGTGCGCACTCTGACACTGCTTACCGCCTCTACGTGTGTAGCTATCCAGCTGGTTCTTCGCTCAACACAGTAGGTGACCAGGCAGACTGCAATAAAGACAGCGACTCCAACACCGAGAGATATTCCAATCTGGGCCCCTGAAGCTACAGACGAAGAAAGGATCGAAAACAAATTTAGCAACATTGGTGTCGGTAAACCATACCGCATGGAATGTTGTTCTAAAATGTACCAAGCCCTGGCTGACTTGCAATAATAAAGCTAAATTTGAATTGTGTCTCGGACTACATTGGACTATATACGATATCAGCAATGAATGAGATTTCTCCACTATCCCCATGAATGGCATATTGAAGAATTATGATTGATTGTCTCATATGTCTGTATTGGACGCAAACATTCAACCAGCATTAAAGACGATCTTTACTGTCACACATGAAGATAAAATGTGTGATATTATGCACCTTCAAGGAAGTATAATTAAACATTTCCATGCGAGATATCTGTTTCTTAATTAATGCCAGCTTACTCTCTCAGAGGGTTGGAATTACATTCCAGAAACAACAATGACAGTAATGCAATGTCAAACGCCTTTTCCTACACATCTAAAGAAGGTGAAGATGCAGTCGTCCTGTGAATAAGTTAATGCTTCCTTCTCATATTTAAGCCAGAAGGCATACTGGTGACTAAGTTTTAATATTGTCTGCAAAGCATTCAGGTCATCACCAGAGAGCATCACTCAAACTAGTTGAGATTGTTGGGAACAAATCTCCTTTAGAGAAAGCCATAGAGGAAAGCAGAGTTTATTTGCAATACTCTTTAGTGACACAGTGCGTATTTCTTCCTCATACGAGTCACCAGATTATGGAACTGCAGCATGCTTCCTAAGGGTTGAGCTTAAACAGACTGAAAACACTGTAGTCTATTCTGATAAAGTTTAAACTGCAGCAGGTAGGTCAGCAAAACCCTTTAGGGTGTGAGATTTGTTGACCTAAACTGCTTATTCCAGTTGTGCTCACCAAGACAGGCAGTGATGCCTGCAACTGTTAGAAGTTGCATCATGTAAAGTACATGTACATGCCCTGCCTTACAAATTTCCATGCCCTGACTTACAAATTTCCATGCCCTGACTTACAAATTTCCAAAGGACCACAGCCATCCTCATCACAATCTTTTGTACAGCCACAGTCATTGTAGTCATCGCATCTGTAGGACATGCTAAGGCACTCCAGGTTCCTGCACTGAAACTCGAAGGACCTGCAATCTTTAAGAGAAAAAAAGTGAAAAAAAAAGGTGTAAGCCAAAAAATTAAGTTACGTCCGATTTTACATTAGATTCATTAGGAAAAGAAGTGAGAGGTAGTGGCGTCGGATCGCTCGGCTCGTTCGATAGAGGGTACCAAAGTAGCTGGTCATTCATGGACACCCACTGGACTTTCTAATCTTAATTGTAACACACTAACGTCAGATCTACATGCTCTAAAATTTATATTATGATGGAATTCACCTACTATAGAGATTAACCTATATCAATATTATTTGTAAAGAGAAAATTGGCTTTGCGATATTTCATGTTAGCAATCAGTAGATCATATGTTCTTGGAAATCGTATAGTAATCATGATCTCTTAATATGTTACTGTTTGTTCTTAAGATTAAAACAAAGGTGTGTTGTTTTTTTTATTTTGTTATTGGCAGTTTATTATAATCGGGAGAAGGAGTACAAGGAAAGAGACAGACGGTACCTTGGCTTCGGAGGCTCCAATGACGCGACGCCACTGGTGGGTGGGGTGGAGGAAAGGAACAGAGATGGGGGCAGGGTTAAGGAGTTAATTGGATGGCAAAGCAATAGCAACTAAGTTTGATTCCACAAATACCTTGTCAACAGAGCTTAGATGTGAAAATCGACCACGGATAAGAGAAAGGAGAGGAAGAGAGGAGGAACAAAGTCCTGCGAAATTTGTGAGGACACAACAAGACATAGTTACAGTTCTGAATACCACAATACTTTGCATCACTCCGATGCCAGTCTGTTCCATGGCCTCTTCGGCGCAACATTGTTGTATCTATACAGGGCAGTCTGATGTTACGCCAATATGGCTAAACTCAATGCCTCCAAAAGGAAATGTTCATTTTACTCTGTTATAGAGGACAAACAACTGCTCCAGTTTTGAAGAGACACACTGTGCGAATTAAGGCATGGGTCACAGAGAGAGAGAGAGAGAGAGAGAGAGAGAGAGAGAGAGAGAGAGA
>JAWQUT010000379.1:7985-21189 GCA_033807755.1 Ellobium chinense | reverse complement strand
GGGGGGGGGGCTGTGAGAGGTCGGATGAATGCTCATTTTTCTAAAATATTCAAACCTGTTGCTGAAGCAGAGTTTACCCCAAATGTGTGTTACCGTCTTATGGTGCCACAGCAAAGTCTTCCGGTGCGGACCCCATAATTAAGGGTATGAAAGACCCCTTTCCCATTACTGGTCCAGAACCCCAGGACCCTAACTCCACTTCGCCCTTGGCGACACATCAGACTTTAGGACAGGAGACGCAAGCTCTAGCAGGTATGATTTTTCTCAACAGTTCTGGAATTCCGTTTAAATGTGAAAAACCAGAAGCATGTTATAAGTTATAAGCGCGTTGTCTCTGCTTGAACTTTGGACGTAAAAAGGCACATTCTCCTTACCTTCAAATGGTGCCGTTGTGTTCTCTGGGCTTGTAGCATCTGTTTGGGAGAAGAAACAGAGAGACGTATTATGATCTGTCTGATCACTCTCATGGCTCATTCTCATTATACTGTAATTTCATGGTGGTGAAATCAGGTAAATGCCTACAACTTCGGTTACAGTACTGACTTTTCACGCATAAGCATCAGGTGGATTCTCCCTAGAGTGAAAATTTGAGGAAAAGCAGCTCATGGGCTTACAAAGTATGCTGTATTCAATTGAAACAAGAAGGGGAAAATAAGGGTCAATGCCACACGGAATGTATTCCTTGACAATCTTTCTTATCCCCCCTGTGTCAAACCCAAATTTTTCAACCCGAACACATAAGAGAGTAAACCACCCTGTTCATTCATTGGAAATTAGTCATGTGCTCAGTTTATGAAAGGCAAAGAAGCAACCAAACTTGAATATATTCACCGGAAGCTAAATTCAAACAAGAAAGGGAATTAACCACTATTAAAGGAAACTTTTCGATGCACTTGGCTTACAGTTTACAGCCTATGTAAATTTACTCAGATCTATATCTAGATCTAGATCTTTTCAGCACTGCACTTACTATATACAGGTGTGAAAGATGCCCACATGACAGAGGCTGAACCATTGATCCCATCAGACTTGAACAAGACCCACATCCAAATGTTTCCCGAAGTTATAACTTCTGATGTTGCACTGTCACAGTACTGGCCCTGTCCCAGCAAAGGTGCATACTTGCCACCATCCCGAATCTTAGGAAACGGAATACACACATGTGCGAGGAAACAAAAATTTGAGTACTCTAAATCTATAATGCTATCGGTGAAAATGCACCAGTACTACACATTGCTTTTTCTCAAAAATTAAGTTGGCAAGGGCATGATTTGTAGTTATCGGGATGGCTAAGAAAATCAAATTCTCATCATTATCATAGATCAGCTAAGAACTGTGGTATCGACTATTCCATATCATCTTACAATACATTCATGGCTAGGTACTGATATCGGACTTATGACTCTAGTTTCAACTCTAGTTATTGTACTAGATGCCTATTTATACTTGCAAGGCTAAGGCAGTGATATTTCTTTCTGAGACTGGAAGGGGGGCTTTTTCTATCCATAAAGATCTAGACCTATGTCACCATACCTCCACATAGTCTGAGCAACTTCCATCGTAGCGCTCTCCAGTGTAGGTGAGGGTAAGCTGCACCCGGTAGCTGCTTGGGACCTCAATCCGCCAGATGCATTTACTATACGTCGGGTAATCGTTCGGATAGTTGGGACTGTAAATATTCCCAGTGGTGCCGGAATTTATGTAGTAATAATCCCCGCATTCTGAAATAAGCAATGAAGCCAGGTTCAATTTTATCAGGGAATGGGGTTGAAAGTAGGGTTGGGTGAGATGACAAAAGAGCGCTGATCTTAACATGTTTACATCTCTGAAATCATATTTTCACAAATTTTGTTGCCCTCCCCCCCTTTTTTTTTTGTTTGTTTGTTTTGTAGTGCCTGTCAAGTGCCGGGTTTTGTAATGGTTTGGTACACAACTACCAAAAATTTTTTGTTAAAAAGACTGATAGAGACAGAATCAATCTTTGTTTTTTACCCTGAAGGGAATATGTTTTACAATGCCGCTTTTCCGGAAGTTGGAGCATCATAATGATTACCAAACTGAAGAAGACAAGAGAGCTTCGAGGCCACGTAAGCCATGGGCATGCCCGTATTGGCAAACACAGAAAGCATCCTGGAGGTCGCGGTAATGCCAGTGGCCAGCATCACCACAGGATCAACTTTGACAGATACCATCCAGGCTATTTTGGTAAAGTGGATATGCGTTATTTCCACAAGACCAACAACAAGTTTTTATGCCCATCCATTAACTTGGACAAGCTGTGGTCTTTGCTGAGTGACCAGTCCAGAGCAAAATATCTTAAGGACAAACCATCTGACAAGGTTCCAGTTATCGATGTTGGTCAGGTTGGATTTTACAAGGTCTTGGGCAAAAGGCCATCTTTCCAAGAGGCCCGTGATTATCAAAGCCAAGTTCTTTAGCAAGGTGGCTGAGAAAAGGATCAAGGAAGTGGGGGGTGCATGTGTGCTTACCTCCTAACTGTTAAAACATATTTCAGTCATGAAAATACATATATACACACAACAGTGTACATGGAACATAATACACCAACATGTATATAAGTGGTAATATAATTTTCTAATTATTAAAAAGAGGTGAGGTGGGGGAGAATGTGAGCAGGAGCTAATATCTGGGAAATGTGTTACTAGGGGTATTGTACCAATTTACCGTAAAAAGATCCATTCTGAGAATAAAGGCTGCAAAAACCTAACACTAGAAAATTTCTCGTTCCTGCAGGAAATCGAACCCAGGGCCTCTCAGCTTGCAAGCCTGAATATGCTACCACTACACCACAAGGACACTAACTTCATAGCAATTGAAACTTTGAATATTCTGTTGCCTGAATATTGTTCCTTAACTTCTAAGTGTAAGCCATGTGTTTACCCCTAATCCTGACAGATTCCCAGCTGCTCACAAATAGATGAAATTATGCCTTGGAAAGAGAGTGCTCCTTTCGTGAGAACATACAACAGACATGATCACGAGGACATACAGTTGGTTGTTTACCTGACTGACCAGCTGCGTTTTTTAGCACCAGAAGAAGAATAACTGAAATAAATGAAACAGAAAAGTATTGGTATTTTTGTCTGGTGAGTCGTTGTTGTTGAAGCTAAATTTGCTTTTGTAGTCAATTACAGTAGATAACGTTTAAAAACAAAAGACAGTTAAGCCGAAAGTACCGCTAAAATGAACGGAAACAAAATGCCCCGTTTATTTTTCTCTAACTAGGCTCCTCTGTCTAAATCGAAACTATTTCAACCGAACACAAGTCTTTGGACCCGCAAATGTCATTTGAACCTTTGTCTCCTATAGGTGTATTTTACAAATTTCATTATTAGTTTAAATTACTTTGTAGTTTTTACTCCTGCCATCTTCGTAAACGTTGTTGATGTCGTTGTTACTGCTTGTGCTTCAATGTCAGGGAGGAAAGGGTGTAAGACAGCTATGCAGAGCAAGAGAAAAATAAAGTTTTCCTAGTTTAAAAAAAAAAAAAAAATAGGAAGGTGGGATGACAGCGAGACATAGAAAATCAAAACGAGAATTAAAAATTTGAACAGAAGTATTGCAAGGCCAATGTTGTCTGCACTTTAGCACTATATGGGATGGCATTTTCTGTTGCTAGTATCAGTCTAAATGCAGCCCATTGTAAGGGACAAGTCTGATAATACTGATAACAGAACAATACATGGGCTAGTGCCGTAAGCAAATTGAGGTTTTCACCATATTAGCGACGGCTCGGATCAGAGCAGTTTTATGGCTTTAACCTCAACTCCCACGCCTCCTCACTCCCCCATCCCCACCAAAAAAAAAATGTGCTAGATTGTCTTCTCGGTAGACCAACAAACGAGCAATCAGTAAACATATCAATGTAATAATCATCCACAATCTAGCAGCCTGTTAAATTATCCATGTTCAGAAGATTTCACGACCCTGAAGTTTCAAATTTTGTGTACTACAGTCATTCCCATGGTATACTCGGTGAAATGCTCTAGTCTGCTGTATCAAATTTGTACTCATGGGCTCGGAATTGTGAAATGTCCCAACGGCATTTGTGAGGTCCAATAACCACATTTCCGTTAGAGCATCTCCCTGACCGGATGATATCAGTGTACGGTACTCAGATAGCATGTATTACGCTTCCACTCATCTCGTAGTTATTTGTTTATTTAGTTATAACAATATTTTATTATACAGTCGACTCCACTTAATCGCCGTTCGCTTAATCGCCACTTCCGCTTGATCGTAACTTTCCCCAGAGAACAGCGGTTTTTTTCCTATGTAAAAGGCACTGGATAAGCGCAACTCACTCCGGATAATCCAACTCCTCAGCCGTCGTAAAAATCAAAGCTCATCGGTTGGATTACAACTGATAAGTAGATGTTTACACTGGAGGCTGAAACTTTGCAACCGGTTAATTCTGTGACAGCTACCACGCCGTGACAGGTGTGACAAGCCCCTCCTCTCCACATCCCCTCTCTTCTTAGCCTCGGCTATCCCCGATAGTGCTTCTGCACCGAGCGGGGTAGGGCCTACTCTGCCCCGCCATCTCTCCATCCCTCCCCCAGAAACCATTCTGTCACTGAGAGGTGGAGAATGCAAACGCCGTATTGCACTGAACCCCTGATCTGTCCGGTGAATTTCGGCTAGATCAAAGAACGTATCATCCTACTCTTTATTGCCTACCGGGTTACTACGAGTGGCCAATGAAACAGGCCACGGCGATCAAACATTAGAGTTTGGCAACTTGAAGGCGTCAGCATAGCGACTGAATCATGAGGCCACAGAACTTCTATGACCGTCCCAAGCCCGTGAAAACTCAGAGGGAAAAGATTACTTCCCCCTTCTTCTTTGCAATAAATGGCCGAAAATACCATCTCCGCATAATCGCAATTCCACTTAATTGCAACTTTTCCATGATCCCGAGGAGCTGCGATTAAGCGGAGTCGGCTTATTTATTTTCCCTCCTTTTTTTTTCATTCATTTATATTTATTAACTTCTTCGCTCATCTGCTCATTCAGTCGCTCAGTTTCTCACCTATTCGTCCATTCATTTATCCATGCACCACCTACAGTACTTTAATATTCCATTTATATTTTGATACTATTTAAATGATTTAAAAGTAAATGGGACACAATGACTAGAATGCCCTGAATTCGCAAAGCATATCCTATGCATGTGATGTTACGGTAATAATTTTGACCTATGTATTTCTCTCATCATTCATAACTAACTCCCAGAGACAGGACAGCGAAGTGTCAGTTTCATTGTGACTTTTCGCATAGAGATGGACAACTTTATATACGTAATAGAGAGCTTTCATTTTGGTTTTTTTTTTTAGTTTTTCAAAGACTTTTTGTTTTTAATTTATCCTTAAAAAAAAAAAAAGACTTATTCGCCTCTGTTCATTGGACAATGGGTCCATCCCATGTCTGTCCTTTCAATAACAATCAAGAAACTCGCGCCTAAACATGTGGGCATATTTTATGTACATCAGGTTTCATCATCCTTCCAGTCATGGTACTCGGGAGTGATTTGAGAGCTTTCATTTTCAAGTTTGGATGTCTTATGCCACGGACTATTATGGCAGAGACAGGCATGCGAATACATTTCATAGTGTTACGATAACACTGTACGTTACCAGATTAACTCTTAAAATGTAAATTTCTCANTTGTTCCTTAACTTCTAAGTGTAAGTCATGTGTTTACCCGTAATCCTGACAGATTCCCAGCTGCTCACATATAGATAAAATTATGCCTTGGAAAGAGAGTGCACCTTTCGTGAGAACATACAACAGACATGATCACGAGGACATACAGTTGGTTGTTTACCTGACTGACCAGCTGCGTTTTTTAGCACCAGAAGAAGAATAACTGAAATAAATGAAACAGAAAAGTATTGGTATTTTTGTCTGGTGAGTCGTTGTTGTTGAAGCTAAATTTGCTTTTGTAGTCAATTACAGTAGATAACGTTTAAAAACAAAAGACAGTTAAGCCGAAAGTACCGCTAAAATGAACGGAAACAGAATGCCCCGTTTATTTTTCTCTAACTAGGCTCCTCTGTCTAAATCGAAACTGTTTCAACCGAACACAAGCCTTTGGACCCGCAAATTTCATTTGAACCTTTGTCTCCTATATGTGTATTTTACAAATTTCATTATTAGTTTAAATTACTTTGTAGTTTTACTCCTGTTGTCATCTTCGTAAACGTTGTTGATGTTGTTGTTACTACTTGTGTTTCAGTGTCAGGGAGGGAAGGGTGTAAGATAGCTATGCAGAGCAAAAGAAAAATAAAGTTTTCCTAGTTTAAAAAAATTAAAAATAGGAAGGTGGGCTGACAGCGAGACATAGAAAATCAAAACGAGAATTAAAAATTTGAACAGAAGTATTGCAAGGCCAATGTTGTCTGCACTTTAGCACTATATGGGATGGCATTTTCTGTTGCTAGTATCAGTCTAAATGCAGCCCATTGTAAGGGACAAGTCTGATAATACTGATAACAGAACAATACATGGGCTAGTGCCGTAAGCAAATTGAGGTTTTCACCATATTAGCGACGGCTCGGATCAGAGCAGTTTTATGGCTTTAACCTCAACTCCCACGCCTCCTCACTCCCCCATCCCCACCAAAAAAAAAAATGTGCTAGATTGTCTTCTCGGTAGACCAACAAACGAGCAATCAGTGAACATATCAATCTAGTAATCATCCACAATCTAGCAGCCTGTTAACTTATCCATGTTCAGAAGATTTCACGACCCTGAAGTTTCAAATTTTGTGTACTACAATCATTCGCATGGTATACTCGGTGAAATGCTCTAGTCTGCTGTATCAAATTTGTACCCATGGGCTCGGAATTGTGGAATGTCCCAACGGCATTTGTGAGGTCCAATAACCACATTTCCATTAGAGCATCTCCCTGACCGGATGATATCAGTGTACAGTACTCAGATAGCTTCCACTCATCTCGTATGTATTTATTTATTTATCTATAACAATATTTTATTATAAAGTCGACTCCGCTTAATCGCCATTCGCTTAATCGCCACTTCCGCTTGATCGCAACTTTCCCCAGGGAACAGCGTTTTTTCCTCTATAAAAGTCACTGGATAATCGTAACTCACTCCGGATAATCCAGCTCCTCAGCCGTCGTAAAAATCAAAGCTCAGTGGTACGATTACAACGGATAAGTAAATGTTTACACTGGAGGTTGAAGCTGTGCGACCGGTTAACTCTGTGATAGCTGCCACGCCGTGACAGGTGTGACAAGCCCCTCCTCTCCACTTCCCCTCTCTCATTGGCCTCGGCTATTCCCGATAATGCTTCTGCGCCGAGCGCGGTAGGATCCACTCCGCCCCGCCATCTCTCCATCCCTCCCCCCGCACTGAACCCCTGATTTGTTCGGTGGATTTCGGCTAGTTCGATCCCGACCGCGCCATCCTACTCTTTATTGTCTGCCGGGCTAGTGCGAGGTGGCCAATAAAACAGGCCACGGCGATCAAACATTAGAGTTTGGCAACTTAAAGACGCCAGCACAGTGACTCAATCATAAGGCCACAGAACTTCTATTACCGTCCCAAGCCCGTGAAAACTCAGAGGGAAAAGATTACTTCCCCCTTCCTCCCTCCTCTTTGCAATAAATGAAGGTAGGATAAAGGGGAAAGTGCCTAAGAAGACAAATGCAGAGAGAAAATGGAAGAAGGAAAGAAAGTGATGTGGTGGGAATCGAACTCGCGACCTCTGCGTCGGCACCCATCGCCTTGCCGTCAGTTTGGAATCAGGTAGACGTCTATACGCGACCACGCCGCCACTCCCCTTTATCCTACCTTGTGTGAGCATCTGTTTGCGTCTGCTCACTCCCTACTTCTGTTACTAAGTGCTCCGTTTCCACCTTGTGCTACACCTATGCAATAAATGGCCGAAAATACCATCTCCGCATAATCGCAAGTCCGCTTAATTGCAAATTTTTCCATGATCCCGAGGAGTTGCGATTAAGCGGAGTCGGCTCATTTATTTTCCCTCCTTTTTTTTTCATTCATTCATATTTATTAACTTCTTCGCTCATCTGCTCATTCAGTCGCTCAGTTTCTCACCGATTCGTCCATTCGTTTATCCATGCACCACCTACTTTAATATTCCATTTATATTTTGATGCTATTTAAATGTAGTATTAAATAGGACACGATGACTAGAATGCCCTGGATTCGCAAGGGGACTGAGTGCCTTCACAAACAGAAAAAGAAAGATAATTAAAAAGCATATCTTATGCATGTAATGTTACGGTCATAATTTTGACCTATGTATTTCTCTCATCATTCATAACTAACTCCCAGGGACTGGACAGCAAATTGTCAGTTTCACTGCGACTTTTCGCTTAGAGTTTGATTTGAGTTTGTGTTTTACGGCGTATCAGCACGATTACGGCTATATTACGCCCTCATGGTTACTGTGAACGTTTTGTAGTAGAATTTTTTAATCAATTTTGCCCGGACAGCGGCCGCTAGACCTACTCTTTTACGATTTTAAAACTGCCAAGGGATTTTTAATGTGCGCTTAGAGATGGACAGCTTTACATACGTAATAGAGAGCTTTCATTTTTGTTTTTTTGTTTTTGTTCGAAGACTTTTTGTTTTTAATTTATCCTTTAAAAAATATTCACCTCTGTTCATTGGAAAGACGTACATGGATCCGTCTCATGTCTGTCCTTTCAGTAACAATCGAAAAACTCGCGCCTAAACATGTGGACATAATTATGTACTTGAGGTTTCATCACCCTTCCAGTCATGGTACTCGGGAGTGATCTGAGAGCTTTCATTTTCAAGTTTGGATGTCTTACGCCACAGACTATGATGGCAGAGACAGGCATGCGAATACATTTCATAGTGTTATGATAACACTGTACGTTACCAGATTAACTCTTAAAATGTAAATTTCTCATCTAATTCGTAAAGTGCAATATGATCGTGACAATGCCAATCAGGGGCGTAGCGAGGGATTTTTTGTTTTTTTGGTAATCTAGCACTTAGGCACTTAGACTATGCCCTGGCTATCGTTGCTTTTTATTTTTTTTGGTGGGGGCGGGAAGAGAAATGACAAGATTTAGACAATAAAAATAATGTATAATAATAATGTTTTTAAAAAATTGTTTTTTTAATCCAAAAGATCTGGCACCCCTGGTACGGTCTAAACTATTAACTTCCCCCGTCACCCAAAGAAAAATACCGGACAATCGTGCAGCGGGATCTTGTGTAAAAAGAAACACAAAAGGCCGCCAGAACAGCGGGTAATCAATTTTTTTCTCTCATCTTATTATTTTGCTACCTTTTTAAACATTTTCCTCGTTACATTGCCTTTGGGTGTATTGCACTGACACTGTGGCCATGGGAGCGCTGAATCTTTCAGACAGTGTATAGGCTCTCAGCTTATCGGCAAAGAAAACTATCTCCGGTTGACAAATATCGTACTGTCAATGCCTGTAAATGGCTCCTAGGTGAAATAGGACGAAGGTGATGTTTGAACATTTTCGAAAACATTAAGATTAATTAAACTGTACTAGACAAGTAGTGAAATAGATAATATGTGGTAATCTCTGATTCATATATTACATGGACGCTACGCCTCTGATGCCACTATAATAATTATGTTCTACCTCTACGATAACTATCCATAAGTGATCGAACTTAAAAACAAAAGTTCCCGACTCTGTAATATTCTAACTGCAGAGCTGTCTGTGAATTACTGTGAAAGCTGCAGGCAGATAGTCTATAAGAGTTCTGAATTAGTGTACATCTATTGACCGCACAAAGTATAAACTAGACCTTTAGTGCAGTAAGGTGAGATGTTCAAGAAGTCATCAAAAAGCGACTTTAACTACATGAATGAATCAAGCTGTTTTGTGGTTTTTCAACTACCTGCTCAATCCGTAATAGGCAGTCTATTATATAGGCCTATGTCTTCTGTTGCGGAACCATGCCCATGGTAAAGTTCTGTAGGGTTGTGCCGGAACACACCTGCTAAAATATGCATCAGTTTCGATGTACTCAGCCAAGTGCCAAAGGCAGGCAAATCCTTCTAAGCTGATTAAGCAGTCATGCTGGTGCACTACACCACTCGAAAACCTATACTACACATTAACTCAATGGATTGAATGTAGAGTGTATTAGTAGATCATCACTCGATCCCGCTGTGGCGCAATCCACTTTGATGGCAATATTATTTATATTATGGGATGCTCTATTAAATGTATAGCACATTTTGCTATGTAATCGTGATCAGTTTGCAACTCTAAATGGCAGGTTTACCAGTCCCCGAGGAGATGCGATTAAACGCAGTCGACTCAAACCAACTATATGTAACATCTCACCCGCCCTTTCGCTGCCTAAAATGTTATCTCAGACATTTCAAGCTTAAACTTCTTGGTGAGAACATCTAAAACTGGCATCTGTTCTAGTCGGCCAGATGTGTATACAATATTAATGTTTTGCGGTTTTGTTTAGTCTACTTGGCGCAAAGCTATAAAAGACTATTGTTTTGTTAAAGCCGTATCTACTATTAGTGTTTCTAACACGACAGTGCAGTAATGACTGCAGCTCGGGTACCCGTAATCTCAGGCATACCCACAATGTCAGGTATCTCATTATTCAGTTCAGTTCAATTGAGATTAAAATCGCTGTAACTCCAAGAGAGTCGCTCAGAACATATCCCCAGCGACAATAAGCGTTGCAAAAAAAAAAAAAAAAGCTCTTCGCGTGTCTCTACAATCAGATTACTGACGATAGGTCGTCCTGTAATGGGGTGTATTCTGTAGTAAATTTGTGTTTTCACACCAGCACTCACCTGTAATTTTCTCAGTAACCACTAAAACGACATTCATCAAACTTATGTCACTTACGGTCTGAGAGAAATCATTTGCACTATCATTTATGACATACTCTACAGTTATTTCTTCGCTGAGATATTGGCACTTAATGTTATGCAGCCGGAGTAGGTAAGCTGCCTCTCAGCACCTTCAGATCATGTTTTCTAGTTATCAGTTTTCTAATGACTTGGGATGATCTGTACAACTTATTTATCTTGCTATGCCTACAATTTGATGTATGACATGTAGATGTAGCTTGCACAGCAACCCTGCCAGCCTCCGTTAACTTTCCAGCCATTGTCCATTTTCCCCACATTGATGCCAAATTAGAGCATCGCAAGATTAGGCTAGAGGCCTCTGACATAGTAGCTCTCCGATATGTCCGCGTGATCATGTTATATTTCATACCAATTTTCCCTGGAGGGAGGGTCTGGATTTGAGTTCGAGTCTGGTGTTAGTCGGAGTCTACGCCTCAGCGCAGTCGAGCCCGCATCTGGCTCCTGCGAGACTCTTCACGAATGCATTCTCCCCACGAGGCTGGCTGGTAGTCTGGATGCTGTGACTGACGTCAAAATGTTCTATCTGCACTATATGTAAATAAACTTTGATGTCGTCCATTCCACACGACTGTGTTCCTGACGTTTGTTTGCAACAACTGCGGCTACCGGTTGAGGTTCGAGTAGGCTAAAGTGCATAGCCAAGCTCGCCCCCCCTCCGTCATCACCTTCACCAGCTCAACATCATCATCAAAACACCCAACCCATTTTTCGCTCCATTTACGACAATTCTTAATGAAACCGATTTGTTTTAATTTTTTTAAACACAACTTACACTGTTAATGATCAGTATTACTTGTGCCAGAGGACAGTCTGTTACAGGCAACGCTGCTTCACTTACTCTTTGTTGTTCTAGTGAGTTGTAAGAGATGTGATACTGAAGAAATAAATGCGGACAAAAAAAACAAAACTGAAGCACTCTCCCTAGTGACACTGTTAGTAGCGCCCAGGAAATATTATATATTCACAGTAACAATGTACGTCTCAAAGACACGAAAAACAAAACACAGCTGACAGTGGCGTCTACTTCAGGCGGCCGCTTACTTATTGTTTGGGCAGATATGCCTGAGGCAGTTAAGGTGGAAATTATGACAAGCTATCGCTGACTCAGTTGTGACGAGAATATTTATTATTATCGATTCCAAATTTGTCTTCTTCGCATGCTAATTATTCGCAGGGGCTTGCTGTTTGTTGTTATCTAAAATATTCTTCAAGTTTTATTTAAAAATAAATTTTTCTACCTATGCCAAATATCTTCGCCAATCCAATTAGTGGATTAATCCTCTTCTACCCCCCCCCCCCCCCCCCCNGGCCGTGCCTCTCTTCAAAATCAAGGCGGCGTGTCCGAATTAGCCTAGTTTGATTGAGCGACAGTCTTGTCGCACCTGTTCCGTGCCCGTGGTTGGTGACCACAGTGACCACTCGGTGACCAGTCTAGTCTGTGATTAGGTGTCCAACTGCAAGTGTTCAGTAGTTCAGCCACTGTGTAAACAAAACCTTTCATTTGACGGTATGGTGCGTTTCTGTGAAGTCATTCTGTAACTTGCTTTCACTCACAAAACATTGTGCCCCCAATTTCCTTTACTCAGGCTGTCTTCGAAGTTTTGCAGCGAGTAGAATGCACCTTACTTTTCAATTTTTATTCTTGTATTTCTTCAAGATATTTTGCTTCGCCTTTCTGCGTAGTCCGTGGCTTAGGAAACCCTTTTTGCCGCATCTCCCCATCTGTTGTTATTTCGGATTGCAAAGCTTTCACGGTCCTTCTGTTCTTAGCAGTGATTTTACATGGCAATGCCGCCATTTTCTCCATTTCAGAGAGCTTGCGCATGTCACTGACGATTATATTACGCCTCTTGCGGAGAAGAGTTCGTTGCAATGTCATTGCAAAAAGGCACATCAATGAATAATTTTGAGACCCAGTTTATAATCTAAGTTATGTGAAGTGCTCTGCTTGTCACACACACAGACACACACACACACATACTCACACACACACACACATGCTAAATGAGATTGTTGGTCTAAGTGGTCTACTCTGAGTCCGCAAGAAGCAGAGAAGCCTTGCAACTCTATTGTTAGGTGTGGAAGAAAGAGTGCCTGCTGTTTGTAGTGGTGTGATTAGTTTCTATATTTTTCTTTCAGCTCATGTTCTCACCACCTGGACATTGACGTCATCACGCAAATCGGCCTACAGAAACAGGTCCAGGTAAATACACGTAGGACTTAAAAATAGTCTTGATCGTGTATTTCACAACAAATATTAATAACACTATAATA
>JAWQUT010000378.1:743649-756588 GCA_033807755.1 Ellobium chinense | reverse complement strand
AAAAAAAAAAAAACCAACTGAAAATGACATCTATGATTCATAGTTTCTGATCTTGCTCTTATCGTTATTGCTAGTGACAGTGGTGAGGGTAAAGGTTTGTAATGGTGGAGTGTTACTGCCTTGTATATTTTTGCTTGAAAACCTGCCGTGAAGTCATTTCATACTGGCAAAGTATTGATGTTGTTGCCTGAGAACAATGAATGGATGGATTGTATGAGATAGAATGAGATGGATGGATTAATAATGGATGGATGGATGGATGGAAGGATGTCATTCTTTATAACCCATCTTTCACTTCCAAAACCTAAAACAGCAACCATTCAACTGTTGAACACATTCGCTTTCTACTTTATCAATTTGATCGACCTCATCTTACACAACCCTATTGTTTATTGTTTACATGCAGACAACAGGTGTTATCCTTGGAGTCAGTTGTCGATTGGTGTTTGCGTAAGTTATGTACGACTTGTCCATTAAAACTGCACTTTGCATAACCCTAAGGGAATGGCTACACCGATGCATCTTCTGTGTATAAAGTTCTGCCTTAGAGGGGATTGAACTGAGTGCCACATGAATACAATGTAGGGTTTTTATCCTTATCCTTCAACAAGATCTATAATTCACGCGAGTATTTAAACCTTTGGAAACCCATTAGATTACGGCCCGCAAGCCAGCTTTATTTTTCTTATGGATAATGTCACAAANCCCCCCCACCCCAAAAAAGGGTTTAAAAATTTAAAAACAAAACAAACAAAACTCACTAGCACAACTGATCCATTGATCTTGATCTCTAACCCTAAAGACACAAATCATTTGACATTTCAGAGCTTGCGCATTAACGATGCGAGGCTTTACCATCGTAAAAATTACATTAACTCTGTATGGTGATCGATTCCAAGGATGCATTCAACACCATTGCACTAATGTGATTCTTACGATGGTAAGATATTTCATCGTTATAGCCCAAACTCTAAATTAGCTATCATCACGATTTATAATTCATGCGAATGTGTAAGCCTTTGGAAAGTCATTAGATTAGGGCCCCACACATGCACTATTCTTCTCATGGATAATGTAACCATCACATTGCTTTGTTGTTCTTGTTTCGTTTGTGTTCGCTGATCAAGTACATATTATATGGAAGAAAAACAGCCTAAAGACAAGCTTAGACACGGCCTCTATCCTCTTTTCATGGTTATTTACGAACAAAGTCACGTAACGCTTGACTGGAACTCTTCAGTACTTGCATGGTTATATTTTATTATCTAGTAGCTTTCGTTGAACTTCAGTTAAGTTATTGAACATCAGGGATTAAACTAAGTTTGCTGTTGTTGTTGTTGCTGTTGTTGCTGTCGCTGCTGCTGCTGTCGCTTCTGCTGTTGTTGTTGTTGTTGTTGTTGTTGTTGTTGCTGCTGCTGCTGCTGCTGCTGCTGCTGCTGCTGCTGCTGCTGCTGTTGCTGCTTCATTTAATGTAAGAATACCCGAAAAAGAAAACTTTTCATTTTTTTTTCAAGGATAAAAATCGCTAGCTTAATTGACCCATTGGTCCCGGTCTGTAACCCTTAACACATAAACCACTTGACATTTCTAAAGCTCCCGGCAAACTGCCAACTGATGTAGCCTATAGCCAGCGCGGTATTTTAGTGTAGGTGGATGCAATCATCATCTCACATACGCATAAATTATCAAGAAGCTCCTCCAAAGACTAAATCGGTAGAAAGTTACCTCTCAGAAAAATTTCCCACATGCCACATCACAAGTTTAAAATCACATGTGTACACAGGGACTACCACAACAACTGTCAGAAGATCCTGCTGTGAAAGCTGAGGAAAGGTGACTGCCCCAGAGGTTGGGTGAATCACGTACAAAATAATATATAGTCTAGTCTAGGCGAACCCGCTGTGGCGACGAGGCCGCTTCACATACTGTGGCCTAAGTGGGACATTTTTTTCATTGGCTTTTTAACAGTCACGCTTCGCTGCTCCTTCATGAATACATCATTCTTCGAGTTCAGTTCTTGCACGCCCACGATACAAAGTAAGCGAGGTATAAAGTGGCGATTATAATTTGATTGAACAGGAATTAAACTATGCAGAAAGTATTTGCATAGTTATATTTTATTACCTAGTAGCTTTCGTTGATCTTCAGTTAAGTTACTGAACAAAACTAATGGCGGCTTACTCAAGTAATGGCCGCTTCCGGCAAAGCTTACGTAATGTTTCATGTGGGGACATTAGTGGAATAATAGAATCTCTCTCTCTCTCTCTCTCTCTCTCTCTCTCTCTCTCTCTCTCTCTCTCTCTGTCGTGTTCAACTTGCTGTTTTTCTCTCCTCCATAGCAAGAGTGCATTAGCCACTGACTTTATTCCATTACGTCACACTGATCTTCATCAATATTGCTTCAATTACTTTAGCTACTGTGGTTGTAATAGGCTGACTGCCCTTCTAATACTGAACTATTCAGTAAGCTTCTTGTGATGTATCAATGCATTCCCCTTTTTCCTTCCAGTCTTCACAAAGTTATAGAAGGTCGAGCAACTGTTTTAGAGCAGCCTCCGTGTAAAACTTGGGGCCTCGCAATTACATCTTAAGTATCTCTCTCTATCTCTCTCTCTCTCCCTTTCTCTCTATGTCTCTCTTTCTCTTCCTCTTCTTCTTCTTTTTCGTTTTTTTTCTTCTTTTTCTATTACGTCCTCTCCCGCCATGCCCCCCCCCTCCCCTCCAATAAAACAAATGTTTCAGGGAGTATGACTTGCATTGTACACGAATGGGACAGCACAAATTTAACAAAAGTGTTATCAATATCTCCATTGGTATTCCATTTTTATAGGCATTTCAACTCAGCTGCCATCACAGTCTGCATGTAATAATCATGGAGCCGTTCTAAACGAGGTGATCAGGAGCCTGGGTTCGTAATTAAGAGGATGTCACTTGCAAAACCTGCTTCGTTTATCTGATGGACTGGCCAGCAATCTCTCGCGATACTGGAACCCACTGAGTATGTATGGGATGAGACTGGTCGCCAAGTCAGCGGGAGGGTTAACTGACGGCATCAGTGTCTGGCAGCTGGAGGCAGCTCTGCACTTCTGCACTGATATGAGAACGGGCGAGAGTGTCCCATCCCAGGCATTTATAGAAAACCTCATTCGGTCAATGGGAGAGTGCATCAAAGGCTGCATTTATGCAGTAGGAGTGTATACCTGCTACTTGTGGCGTTTAAATTGAAGTAACTTTCTTTTACCCCCCCCCNCCCCCCCCCCCAAAAAAAAAAACAACCTCACCCCTTTTTGCAACTAAGGACTGCCACAAGCAAATGAGTTTATTTAATTTACTTCGTTTTGTTTTTTTTATCCAAATATTAGAAAAGGATTCATCTCATAATATGATGTTAAATTCAAGAAAATATTCAATGGACACAGAAAAATTATGTGCACTTATTTGCGTGTTGTGGTTTTAATGTGCTTCAGTACAATACATTACATGTACATAAATATTCAAGAAGCGTTGGACATGCATTGAACGCAGCTAAAGAGACTGTTCAAAAACGAAAAAAATGCAGGAAGCTTTGCCTCATTCGGTAATATAAGCATCTACAGATATTAAGTGCATAATAACTAAGAACATAATTAGCTTCAAGAAGAGCCCTCGAGTCTTGTAATAATTATCATAAATTTCCTTACAAAAGTCGTTCCATTGTAGCTTTCATGCCCGCCTGCACAAATCTGTATCGATGCATCTTTACCTGTTTTATGTATGCCTGTTTATAGTAGTTAAGCTGAATAACATTGTTATTGTGATTGTGATTGTTATTGTTATTACTAGACACAGATGATGGGCCAAGCAGTAAGACTCTGTAGCCCCGCATTGTATTATTGTATATTTAAATTTTACGTTATTTCGGTACATGTATTGCCTGGCATATTGAGGAAGCGTAGTTTCTGTAGTTCACAGACAGACAGACAGACAGACAGACAGACAGACAGACAGACAGACAGACAGACAGACAGACAGACAGACATGTAGGCAGACAGGCAGGCAGGCAGGATGGCACGCAGGCACGCAGGCAGCCAGGCACGCAAGCAGGCAACAGCCATAAAAATAATTTTGTGTGTTATTATTATTGTTGTTGTTGTTGTTGTTGTTGTTGTTGTGTTGTTGTTGTTGTTGTTTTATTGTCGTCGTCGTTGTTGTTGTTGTTGTGTTTATTGTTGTTGTTGTTGTTGTTGTGTTGTTGTATTGTCGTCGTCGTTGTTTTTATAGTTGTTGTTGTTGTTGTTGTTGTTGTTGTTGTTGTTGTTGTTGTTGTGTTTATTGTTGTTGTTGTGTTGTTGTATTGTCGCCGTCGTTGTTGTTGTTTTTATTGTTGTTGTTGTTGTTGTTGTTGTTGTTGTTGTTGTTGTTGTTGTTGTTGTTGTTGTTGACAGTCATGATCGAGCACTGCATCCTCTAACTTCATGCTGCCTAAATGGTTTATCCCCTCTCCATCCTCATTCTCTCTCTAAAGGAATAATTTGGTGTAAAACCCGTCCATAACACATGGAATCTCAGAACTTGTTTGTCCACCCGACTTCCAACTCAGGCCTCCGCCCCTGCAAAACAAGTCAATACTGTATCTGAGGCAATCAAAACATCACTGAAAAATGTCCCCACGGTAATTTGCCTCTGGGGTGCATGAATATCTGCGACAGCGGGGACTTCGAAGTGATATTTTACAGGACGTTTACGATCGATTGAGAAGAATCATGGTAGATAAGATCTATAATACATGTATTTTGAGATCTAGCCTTTCTAATCAATGTATTGAAACTTAGGCGAGGGGAGGAAAGAGGTAAATATAACGCGTGTGCATGCGTGCGCGCGCGCGCGCGCGCGTGTGTGTGTGTGTGTGTGTGTGTGTGTGTGTGTGTGTGTGTGTGTGTGTGTGTGGCGCGCACTCGTTCTTTTGTAATTGTGGGGTGCGTGGATATATGAATGTATGCCTGCGTGAGTGAGTGAGTGAGTGAGTGAGTGAGTGAGTGAGTGAGTGAGTGAGTAGTGAGTGAGTGAGTGAGTGAGTGAGTGAGTGAGTGAGTGAGTGAGTGAGTGACAGACAGAGAGACAGACAGACAGACAGACAGACAAGTGTTTGAATGAAAGAATGTGGACTAAGCTCTGCCTTTTGGCGTCTTTGGGCGAGTTGAGAGAATCGAGGACAGTTGGAAAAAGCTAGAATGCTTACTACATATCTGATGATTAATTGCACAGATAAACTAGCATGTTGCATTAGGTTTTTAGACATGTGGCAAGGCATATTCTGCTGGATATTTTATTATACATACATATTTATTAAAGGGGACAGGAATGTGAGCCCAGTCTGATAATTTCTATTATCACGCATGATCTTGGAAAGTGTGACACTAGGAATTTTACCAAATTATTGTGAAGGACCAATTTTGAGAAGAATGGCCCACAAAACCTAACACTAGAATCTCTCATGCCTCTACCAGGACTCGAACCCAGGATCTCTCAGCTTGCAACTCTGAACGTGCTACCACTACATCACAGGCACGTTAACTTCACAGCATTTTAATTCTTAAATACCTATTGCCTAAATAATTATGTTCCCTAACGCTCAGGTTTGAGCCTGGTATTCACCCGTGACCTTGACATACTGTACTTCTTGACTGCTCACACTTGGATGCGTTTTTCTTGATATCACAAAACCACTGAAACTTCGGCTATCTCGAAGGACAGCACCGCAATGATAATGATACAGTTCATTTAGTCATAGACAAGTCATGGACTATGTCGATATTTCGACTAAATCGGTGCCGTAGTTAGAGAAAACCGAAACTTTTAATACCGACAGTCATCTCTCCGACTCATAATGATGGCAATGGGAGAAAATTTTGATTTTAGCTGGTTTGAGTTTTACTTTTACCTTTTTTTTTTTTCCTTTTTTTTTTTTCACATAAGCAACGTCTCTGGCAGTTATCTAAGCGGTCAGTAAGTAAATGAGACGTTGCGTAAACGAAAAGTTTAATCGATAACGTTGGCACCAGTTTGTTTCTTAAATGGGTTAATTTTTGTTTCGTATAAATGAGGAGCATGCCATGTTTCTCTGGACTACGTGATCAAATTATTCGTCAGAACATATGAAACGAAATAAATCCATTGTACGTACGGCTAGTAGATTTAAGCATATGACATCATGTGTCTAAAAACTGAAATCAGTGCGAAAACTAATTACACTTTTTAATTTATTTACATGTTTCACGCCTTTTGCCTTCCTAACCTTGGAGTAGCTAGGCTAAAGACAGCGACTGGAGCTGTAAGCAACTGATCAAACTTTATTTTATTCGCATTCGCCATGGGTTAAGTGCGTATTTGGAGATCAGGTACCTGAGGCCACTGAGGCGTTGTGTAGTTGCCATTAAACGTCAAAACCGCGGAAGTCTCCTCCCCATCCCCTCCCTCCCCACCCACTTCCTTCCTTTTGTGTTCTAGGGTGAAAATAATGTAATCTCTGAGGTGAGTTTGCTGGGGTGATTTGACGAGATCAATCATTCCCAGGCATGGCATGACTTTAGTAATAGGTTAATAACTGATAAGGAATTTTCTAAATAAGCTCATGCTTATCGTTTTCATAACGTTCAGACCCACGTAGAGGCTGATGCACAATCTTAGAGATACATGTACCTAACAGCAGGTTTTTGAGAAATTGGACGAACGACTAGCGCAAAAGCAACATCGCAGACTGTATGTAGTCTATGTATATGTATGTAGGGGGTAAGTCGGTAGGTAGGTAGGTAGGTAGGTAGATGGGTGGGTATGTAAATCATGGTAGTGCGTAGGTTAATAGGTAAGGGAGAGGCGGATAGATTGGTAAGAATGTAGGTGGATGGGTGGATTACTTGAAGGAATAAGAGAAAACAGCAACAGCAGACAGGAAAAACATGCAGAAAGCAAGCAAGCAGACAGACAGGCAGGCAGACAGGTAGGCAGGCAGGTAGACATACAGACATACAGACAGACAGACCGAGACAGACAGACAGACATACAATCTCACACACACACACACACACACAAACACACACACACACACACACACACACACACACAGAGACGACCAGACGGACGGAGGGACGAAGCGAGGAAGAGAGGAAGATAGGCTAACAGACAATCAGGCAGGTAAGCAACTGAGCTATAATCAGGCAGTTTGGTAGGCAGACAGACAAACAGGTGCGGCTGGTGGACAGACAAGATGGTACATAAACAGATAAATATTGGCAGTCGGGCATGGAGATAGAGACAACGCCTACCACATTCATTGATATTTTTAAAATCTAGATATATTTGTTGCTTAATTGGCGGTATTCATAGTACACTGGAGCGGGGACTTCCAAATAACTAAAAAGTAGTCTCCTTAGATGAAGGACATCAGAGGAGAGCTATGACAGAAATGAAAAAATACCGACAAACTGCATGTGTAGCAAGCAACAACAACAAACAAACGGACTAAAAATGTCCTCCGTTTTAATCAATAACCCTTTACATAGTTTCATTGCTTCAGTAATGTGAAGCTGTCTTGTGGTGGTAATGGAATATATATATGGGGCTTTAATAGTTTTATGTCTGAGAAATTCTCGGATCCGTGATATCAGAGTTTTATACGAGTAAGAAAAGAAATGGAAGAAACCGAATTGTTATTACGAGTTACTTGTTTTTCGACAAAATATTGTCTCTACTGAAAACAAAAAAATAATATATTCGTTACGTATTGGAATTCTTTTATTTTTGATTATGCTTTGAACTGGAGAATTTATTTGTAAGCTCTGGAGTTTTTGGTTGTTTTTAGTGGTTTTTTTTGGTTGTTATTTTTTGGGGGGAGGGGGGAGGGGAGGGATGANGGGAGGGCTGGGTGGGAAGGGGGGGATGGGGAGAGAAGGTTGCGGAAGCATTCGAGGTAGCCCTTTAAGAAGAGAAGTGGAATGAGAATGGAAAGTAATCAAAAGGCAGCCAAATCTCAGGGCTTCTAAATGGAAAGCAAACTCTAGATGACAGCCTTGCATGTCCTAATTAGTATTTCATTGTTCCCACTCTTCAATAGGAACATTGTAATTTCCAAAACTTTCCTTCAACCCGAACTGATATGATAAGCAGCTGTGCTAACGAAGAGTTTTTTTTTTTTTTGGTTGTCTGTTTCGTGCTTTTTTTCTTTTATATACATTTACTCAAGCAATTCATAATTTTTGGTACATTCTTGGGGAGAATAGATCCATTCTCAGAGGCTATTCAGAAAAAAAAATAATGTAACTTAGTCTATCTAAAAAAAAAAACAGTAGGCCTATGCCTAGCTCATGTCTTATTATTAATGGCCTAAATATTGTCACTGTGTTCAAATAATTACAGTGTCATATTTCCCAGAAATAAATGTTTTTGAGATAAGTGGGACAGATAACTATGCAATTTTTTTCCTTAGCATTACGAGATCCATACCTCATGAAATTATTATATCCTCTCTTTTCGAGCTCAAACTGGGTAAACTTTTCAATAGAATATTACCAAACTTTGTATACTATTGAATTTGTGGTATGCAACCTTGTCGATAGGGACATCATTACTTTTAGTCACATATACTATATATATATGTAAAGAAATTGCCGTAAAGCTAAGAATGAGACCGTAAAAGAGCAAGCAGATATGAAACTTTACAGAATCACGGCACAATATAAAGTACGTTTGGGCATAAATGCCTTCTTCAGCAATCACAAAAACTACTGTGCCACTCACAGGGAAGCAGTGTTTCTTTCCATTTTATTCGCTTTTCATTTCATTTTCTTTAATTTCATGTAATTTGTTGGTTTGTTTGTTAGTAATGTAATTTGTTTGTTTACGTTTTTGTTCGCTTTACTTGTTTTTTGTGTTTACTGAAAAAAGTATATTTGCTGAAACGTCCTTTGTATTGTGCCGTGATTCTGTAAAGCTTCATACCTAGTTGCTCTTTTACATATACTGTATATGTATGTGGTTTAGAACCAGTCAGAGGATGGATTCAGATCTTTGGACGCTCAGTCTTCTAGCTTTATTGCTCAAGCCTTTTCGTGGTAACAATCAGAATCCATCGTCATCATGCTGGCAAATAGTCTATACTTCTAGTGAAGCAGAAATCCTGCAAAGTGGGCTCCGTAAACGCTGACATTTGGCAGGGTATTGTCATCGACTGGGGTTCCAGCAATCTGCTCGATAAAGACTGTGATATTTTGTCCAGCGTTCAGGTGCTGAAGCTGTGGATTTTACAATGAATGAAATGAACGGGGGTAAACAAAGAAGGTCAGGAGACAGCTGGAAGTGGAAGTCAGGACACATTCATCCACCTATCACAGTGATGCGTCATTAAACCTTGTGGTGCTATGATAGAATTAATTCTACTAGCTCCTCACTATGCTTGAATGCGGCAACAGAATATAATATACGCACACTCTTGCCGAGGGCGGTAGAGTTTTGCACCCCAGTATCACCTTAACCCGCCGGCAGACAACACGTGCAATGGCCGTTATCCGTAAAAATGGCCACGCAGCCAACGGGAAGCTGGACCCGAGGCGCCTCGCGCTATGAGAGCTAAGCCACTGTTGCCATTGGCAGGGATTTTCTGGTACGCTAGGTTTACCACTTTAGTGGCTTTACAAAAAGTAATTTTCTTCCACGAATGGGATATCACTTTTCTCAAGATGTTGGGAAAAATCGTGAAAGGTGTGGTGACTTGAAAAAAAAAATGCCTGGTGTTCTTATTTTTAACAATAAAAAATGTAGAAGTTTTCATAATGCTGAAACTTCAATATCGCGTCTGGGAAAATGTAGGGAGGAAAAATACTTTCGCTTCAGGAGAAAAGCACATGACCAGAAAGATAACACTGTCAAGTGCTAGAGGCGCTTACCCCATCATTCTCACTACCTCACTTGATCAAGTCTCGCTTTACGATAACCTAATGCCGATCTTATATTTATATATTATGCACATTATAAAACATATCATGATTTGTCCAACTGTTGTAGGCTCATGCAAAATCAGCATCAGGCTAACGGGATGCATGCAAGATTGGTGACGTCTATCCCAAGCAAAGGCCTGTCGCTGTTATGTACCTTTACGCTGGAAACTTTGTGTAACTCCGTTTATCCACTAGCACTTAACCAGTCGAAAGATAGACCTACCTCAGCATGAACAATTAATGCCCATAAGTGAATAGGGGCGATCTGGATAGGTGCGTGACTGGTGACGTTTTTCGCAAGCAAAGGCATGTCGCTGTGATGTGCCTTTACTTTATATTGTTGGAAACTTTGTGTAATCCCGTTTATCTAGTGGCTCTTACCAGTCGAAGGACAGACCTACCTTAGCATGCAAAATGAATGCCCTAAATAGAAACGAACAGAGTGCAGACTACAAGCTGATGGCAGGGCAGGACGGTCGCTAGTGACTTCAGAGTCAGGCCTCAGAGAATAATTATATGGCTGGTGGGAGATCTATGTCCGTATGCATACTCCTTGCGTTAATGGACGCAATGCTTTAACTACGTGGTGAGCACTAGTAATTTTTAGGGACTTCCCGTGGGTACCGCAATGCGTTAATTAACGCAAGGATCATGCATACGGCCACTGGCTCGAAAGAATACTGCGTAACAAACAGATGAACATTCATCTGAAAGATTTTTCTGCGCACAATCAGTTGCCCATTTTACAGACTCGTGGGTTACTAAGTACATATGTAAATAAAATGCTTTCTCTAGATATTTGCAGCATGCCCACAGTAGATCGCTTTTGGATCGTGAGTCCAGTGCCTTGACCATTCTACCAAGCCGTCTTTGAAAAATAGAGAAAGACTGTTCTTACCACACTGATGAGGTTCTGTGTGCCGTCCGCGCCCTCGATCTGGGAGACGGTGAGGAAGTCGTTGATCACTAGGGCCACGTTGAATACTCGGGTAACATCAACGAGCTTGATGGGCAGATTGAGCATGAAGACGTAGGCTCCGTTCGTCGGTGCTGTGAACACTCCTGTGGCCGTGTTGTAGGCGTGGCCTATGTTGACCAGTTCTTCCTGATAATACCGTAGTGTATTTTTTTTTAAATTAGATTTAACTCGCCTCTGGAAAATTGGACAGACATGAGTCAGAGATCCACCCCATGTCTGTCCCTATAATGACAATAAAAAAACTCGCTCTTCAATAATATGGATATATCATTATATGCATGAAGTTTCTCCACCCTTCCAGTCATGGTACTCGGGAGTATTCAACCATAATGTAATTTGGTTGAAAGTATATATTTGCGCTGTTGTTTTTATTTTTTGTCGGGAAGAGAAAAAAGGGTGAAGGAGAACGGGCTTAAAACGGATTAGCGAAAGCTGCACAGTTTCTTCTTCATAGTTTCTTCTTTTACTCCCTTGTATACAGGGGCGTAGCGTTCCTGTAATCTATGAATCTGAGATTGTCAGACTGTCGTATTTATCCAGTACTAATAAAATTTAATTAATCCGAAATATTCTGTAAAATGTTCAAAATTCACACTCATACTATTTCATCGGTGAGCCATTTACAAGCATCGATAATGCGATTTTGTCAAGGTTAGCCAGTTTTCTTCGCCGAAATCTGAAAACCCATACACTGCTTCACGGATTAAGCATTCCCTTATCATCATAATATACATAATGAAGGCTTCCAAAAGGCTGTGTCACGAGAGAAACTCTTTAAAAAACGTGTCCAGTAATTTGAGAGAAAAATAGATTACCGTCTCTGCTGACTGTTGTTTTTTTTTTTCTTTTTGCCTAAGAGTGGAAGGAAAGACCCTTTCCGAGAGCAGTTTTCCCGATTTTTCTCAGGATTACCAGACTTGGCTCATTCGTAACCAAATATCAGACTTTTTGGCTCTTTTAACAGCCCTTGGCTCTCAAATAAGTCAATGGCTCTTTGGCTCTTTGTTGGCTCCAGCGGACTTTAGGTCATAATTTACCGATTCCTAAGCAAAAAGTACGTATACTTCTCTCAGATGGTATAGTACGATGACAGGGCTTCAGACATAACTGGAATAGTGCACACATGTTAAAGAACTCTCTCAAAATTGCATCCATTTAACAGTCCTTCCTCTTTGCTCTAATATATGGAGAAAGGTTGATAGCAATTATAATACCCATGTAGATTCAGCTCATAGACTTATCCGATGTGAAAACTTAATCTCAATCGACCAGTTTCAGACACAGTTTGGCTCTTGTTTGAATCCTTCTTCGTACCTTTTTTGGCTTCGGCTCGGACAAAACAAAAAGTCTGGCAACCCTGGTTTTTCATCTTTTGGCGGAAAGAGGCTGATAGCCTATACAATACCTTAAACCCTAAAATATTGCATAGTTCATGACGAATGGAGCTATGGAGCTTTATCAGTTTTGTTTAATGGGGATAATTTCTAGCATCACTTACTGAAGATTTTGGACGGGCAAGACGAAGGAAATCTTAATACTTAATGTCGGTTGTTTTTTTTTCTTCTATTAAAAGTATCTCGTCGTAGTGTGTGTTATTGTTGTCAGAACAGCATAATGATAACTTTATCGTGATATTTGACACTGACACTTTTACAGTATCATGCTTAACGTGAAATGATGGTTTTGATAGAGACGTTGCGATGGTTTCCTTTTCTTTATTTCTTACACTTCATACGTATAAGCTTTGAAGGTTTCAGATAGTCAGCTAGGAGGATGCAAGTGCTAGATTGCTGAAACGTAAAAAAAAAAACAACACCCTCGCTACGCCCCTGCTTCTATAAGTGTTTCCCGTTTTATTTACCTTCTTCAGTTTGACTTCATATTTCAGTGGGATGAAGACACTTTCACTTGCCTTAATCATTCATCCGCACTCCCCCTTTCATTGTTCACAATATGTAAGCAAGCTCCTCCCATCTCCTCCCCGCCTCCCAT
>JAWQUT010000378.1:711039-743643 GCA_033807755.1 Ellobium chinense | reverse complement strand
ACCACACACCCAATGGGCTCACGAAGTGTATGGATGATCCTTTCCTCCGTGTCAGTCTAAAATTGTACTGCACATGTACATACCTCAAATTTGATGATGTGCGTCCTCGGGTCGATGGGAGCCGTACCTTTGGGAACTTGTTTGTATCGCACAGAGAATGCGATAGGGGTATTAGAGGATGCTGTGGCGAAAAAAAAAGTTCGGAGGAGGGAAGTTAGAAAAATATAAGTACATTATATATGTCTTTGCAATAGAAATACAGTATGAGTAAAACCTCACTGCTTGGAAACTTTCGACATTCGTCAAACACCCAAAAGGCACACTACAAATAATAACTCGTCTTCTGTGAATTTTTAACTGTATATTCATTGGCTTCTTCACAGCATTCTCGATGTGACAAATTTGAGCTTATGTTGTTGTTTTGTTGGTTTTTTTTTGACACATGTTATGTTTCCAAAACAGAAATTATTATGAACTTTAACCACAGTCCCGGTCATGGCACTCGGAGGTGAACTGATTTTTAGTTTGATTTATACAGAATTTCTGATCTCGTCATTTCACGATCTCCTGTGTTGCCCTTAAAGGAACAGCCAAGTTCACTTGTATAACATAAATCACCATCATCACTCCCGTTGTCCTTTTCTTATATACATCATCTCATACTCTCTATCTATCATCATCATCTTCATCATCACCATCATCATACTTTCCCCGGGTCCGACCTTTTCCTTTTATCGTTATCTTCTCCTTCCTCCTTACCATGATCAGCAAGTCTTAGCCGTCCCCCCCTCCTCTTCCTCCTCCCACCTGCTCCTCCTGCTCCTTTTCCTCATCCTTCTCTTCCTCATCTTCCTTCCTCTTCCTCCCCTCCTCCTCGTCATCATCAGTGTGACATTCTTCATCGTCAGTCATTTTCTTCTCATCTTCATCTTCTATTACACTACAATCATGTCACTTGTATTACCCAACGCGAAGGTGACAATGTTGTTGAGTTTGGTCAATAAATCGCTGTTTTGGTGGACATCCGTGGCCACATCAGAAACATTTGCAGCAATACTGTCAATTTCGTTCGTACATGTCACTGGGCACTGAGTTGCCAGGCTGTCCATTTGGAGCCTAGGTAAATAGTGATGTCAGAATGAATTCATTGTATTAAAGCAATGAAAACTTACTATTGCAACCTTGCTAATTTGAAAAAAAAAGAATCTAGTTAAATATATTTTACTAATATAATGCATTTGATGTAAATGCAAAAACAGAGCTAGCAGGCTAAGAAAGTGAATGCGCGTCAGCATGTTTGCATGTTTGATGCTTGTTGTTTTTTTTCCCGAATGCCCCCCTCAGGCGATTCATTTATTCATAGCCACCTGTAGTATAACGATACTGCAATATAAGCCATGCCTCTAGGCTTCATAATACCATGTTATTGTCTTAAATATTAAATTCGTTCTGATTTTAATTATTACGCTTATATTATGTACCCTATGACGCCAGATAGTATTGACAATGGTGATAATATACTAAGTAACGAAATATTATTTCGCATACGAGGTATACCTTTTATATGCTCGAACTAACCTATTTCTACTGGTCCTATTCGCTTACAATTTCACATGAATGCTTTATAAGATCGGGAAAATGTTTTCATGATTTTTCTACAAAAATGACATGTTTTATGACCGGAAGTGTGAGGTGAGGTAAGGCCCTCTTCGAACGTCAAAATGGAGCTAGACGCTCGTGATTTTCGAGCTATGATTTTGTATGACTAGAAAAGGGGTTTAACGGTTACGGAATGTCTGGATCAGCTAACAGCAACATTTGGAGAGTCTGCCCCTTCCAAATCAACTGTTTACAAATGGTATCAGGAATTTTCTTCTGGCAGAAAGGCCACCAAAGTAGACTCCTGCCCTGGAAGACCCGTCTCTGTAACTTCAAATGAAAACATAGAAACTGTGTAAAAGTTGTTGGATAGAGACAGGAGAATAACATTTAAGGAAATACAGGAGGAACTTAGCTTTTCATCCACTACTGTCTATAAAACATTACANTCACGCCTTATTCCCGCGCTGACCGGACGACCAGTTATGGCGGCCCGCGCGGTGTGAAAATCCCGACTTTCAAGCTGCATTATCTCGGAAGCGCTCGGGCGAAGAAAACGTGTAAGGGGTTGAAAATTTATGAAAAAATATTACGGATTTTAAGGCTGTGAAGCAGATAGCTATCCCTGTTCCTTTAAGGAAATACAGGAGGAACTTGGCTTTTCATCCACTACTGTCTATAAAACATTACATGAACACTTAAAGCTATAAAGGAAGGTCTGTGCCCGGTGGGTACCCCATATGTTGACTGAGGATCAGAAAAGGGCTAGGGTTGAGTTTTGTCAAACCATGCTCAGAGAATATGGTGAAGGCCGGTCAAAGGCCGGTCATGACTGGAGACGAGACATGGGTGTAAAATTACAATCCTGAAAGCAAGCGGCAAAACATGTGTTGGGTGGCTGCTGGAGATGCTCCACCTGTGAAATTTAAGCGATCTCAGAGCATTGGTAAAATGATGGTGGCGTTTTTTTCTCGGAAAATGCGGCCATATTATAACAATTCCTGTAGCAGAACAAAGGACTGTTACTGCCCCATGGTATATCAATAACTGTTTACCAAAGGCCTTTCACGAGTGGGCACAAAAGCATCCGAGGACAGGCATTCGAAGGCTTAAGCTGCACCACAATAACGCAAGTGCTAACAAAGCACACGTGACTTTGGAGTATTTGGAAAGAGAAAACGTAAAATCGTTCCCACACCCGCCTTACTCACCGGACCTAGCTCCGTGTGACTTTTTCTTATTCCCATCAGTCAAAGATTAAATTCAGTGACAACGAAGAAGCGATTTTTACGTTCAACAAAATAATCGAGGGGATCCCTGCTGAGGAGAGGAGCCATTCCTTTGTCTCTTGGTTTAGGAGGATACAGTCGTGCATCAATGCTAATGGAGAGTACTTCGAGAAGATGTAAAAGTTTCAGCTCTCTAGGACCAGTAGAACATGGTTGGTCCGAGCATATATAAAAGGTATATTATATTTAAGCTGTTGTGCCCTATGACGACGGATAATGTCGACAATGGTGATAATATACTAGAAACGAACAATTACTTTGGATATGAGATTTCTGTTTGTGTGCACTATGACGATAGATAATGTCGGCAATGGTGATAATAAACTAAGAACCGAACTTTTCCTTCGGATATGAGATTTCTGCTTGTGTGCCCTAATTAGTGTCGACAATGGTGATAATATACTAGGAAAGGAAATATTACTTCAGATATGATATTTCTGCTTGACTTTTGAGAAGTCCTTGACTGGAAATGTTGCAGCAATGGTGAACACTTTCCTCCACAGTGTTGATTCTAGCGATCATGATCGACTGAGCACTTTCGACTGTCTGTACTTGAGTCGCCAGTGACGTCATGTTCGACATGCACTCTGTCAACTGGAATAAAAAAATATGGTGAGAGCTCAGATGATTTTAGAGCATTGTAGTAAATGGTGGTTTTCAAGGGCCAGAGTTTAAAGTTGACAAGTTTATTTCTTGTAGGCCAGTAGGAAATCTAGCGGCAGTTCTTTTACAAGATGTTCATACGACATGTGTGGCTTCCGAATATTTTGTCACGGTGCCTATATCAAAGTTTCGGCAAAGCCTGGTGCTCTTAAAGCAGTTGCGGATGTGGGGGCCGGGGGNGGGGGGGGGGGGGGGGGGGGGGGGGGGGGGGGGTAAGGGAGCAGCGGGACTTTCCTCCCCCCTTTCTCCCAATTAGGAACTCCGGTTGTGACGGAAATGAAAGGAACAGATAATCAGCCATTGGATTTGAGGGTGTAAGCAGATTACGCCAAAAGATGTGTAGACTGCGCAAAAAAAAATCAACCATAGGTTACGCCAAAACTTTTAATACAGATTGCACCAAAATTTCCGACGGATTGAGCAAATTTAAACTCTAATAAACTCATCTACATTTTTGCAGCCTTATGACAAACTGAGATTTCACTGGGCATGCCACTAAGATGCAGGAGGAATACATGAGGGTCCTTTACTGTCCTTTGTGGGAGGCTAGATCCGAAGCTTGTCAGACCCATTTTAATTAGCAGTTTACCCACACACCATCCAAACATATTTAGCAAATTTATGGTCACATTATTTAACCGTTATNGTGTGTATGTGTGTGTGTGTGTGTGTATATATATATATATATATATATATGTAAAGATAATTGCTCGGAACTATATGATCACAGTACCACTGCTTCGTGACAATCGGTAAGCGATTCTTCAGCGATAAAACTTCCGGTTTCATGGCGCGCAGCTGTAAATTTGATGAAGCCTCGTGTCATAATTTGTTGATTGAAAGCTTAGTGGGCTTTTTTTTTTTTGCGTTGATATCATGGTAAAGTTATGTAAAAGGTGAATGGCAGATGTTTGGACAGTACTTGCCAGAGACGCTGTTTTCCGTAGATACGCCATTGCCACCCTCAGCGAGAATCAAAAGAGTGGGCGGAGTATAAAAATATGTCCAAATGAAGTAGTCGTATAATACGAGACCACATCGCAAAAGTGGTGAATGAAACTCAGTCCTGAATTTGTACAAATATAATTATTGGAGGCAGTGTTTCTCACTTGCTTTGACGGATTTCATTTGTATGAGCCTGTGGCCTGCAGTTTTACCCCGTTTCATCCAAATTAAAACTGTGAAAACTCTAAATGAAAATTCCCACTATATAATTTGAGCACAGTGATGGCACCAGACCTGCGGACTAGCCATGGAAATCTCGGAATGTTCCTGTGGTTCGAGGAGAAAAATTTATCAAATGGCTCAAAGAGGCTTTTACGATTTTGGCTCCTGCAACGTTTAAAGATTAACGAGCTTGGACTTTTGATATTATGGTAAAGTTATCTAAAAGGTGAGAATGTCAGATGTTTGGATAGAGGTGCAATTTCATTACTTGCCAGAGACGCTGTTTTCTGTAGATACATTAATGCGAAGATGAGCCAAACTGGTCAAAAAAAAAAANGGGGGGGGGGGGGCACGAGTGACAAAAAACGGAGAAGTCCAGACCAGCCTTGTCTACACACCTGACTGGTCAGCAGAGCGTTCTGATCCATCAGGTCTGAAACGTTGGTGGACAGGGCAATGTTCTGATCCTGCAGTTTGCGAACGTCTTTCTGGAGATTCTGCACCATGCTGAGCAGGGTGGCGTTGGTCACTGGTACTGGCGATAAGGATGGGGATGGAGTGTTCTAGATGGTTGTAGCGATGACTGAGAGGTGGTAATGGCTTTGTTCATGGTGAAAGCAATGAAATCTTTTTCATTTACTTTGAAGAACAGACACTTTATCCCGAAAATTCGGAAAATAATTTGAAATACTGAACCAGTACTACTACAAATTTTAATTGGTCATAATACATGTTCATGATTTAAAAGTAATTTCTTTCGAATACGCCTATTATAAATCTCACTGAACGCTCTCAAATATTTCGTAGTAAGCATATTTTGTAATAGCCATAAGACTGGCCTAAGCTGCCTGTTACTTCATGACTAGAAAGTGTTTCGGAATAGCACTAGCTTCGTATGAAGCGTGTTCGTAATAAGGGTTCTTGAATGTAATTCCTGTTTCATGTTAATTGATGAACAAACTTTTTTTTCACTCCTTTAGAAAAGAATATGATAATGAAGATAATGAGTCCTGAACAACTGTTAATCTTCATTTTTATTGTTCACCTTTGATCTGTTCTATGGATATTTCTGTCTGTTCAAGCTTTGCAATTTTCATGACTATTGATAACAGGTTTTTTTTTTTCTTATTATGACATTTCATTCTTAGTTCATTAATTTTCTACATCTGAAGAAGGACACCAGTCCGAAAATTTGTGTATTAAATTTGATAAATTGTTATAGTTTTCTTTCTTTACTTGTTTACATCCAGTGTGGATAAATGTTTTACAAATAAAAATGAATATATGATGATGCGGATGATGATGTTAAATGGAGGAAGTGTTTAAAGGCTACGAAAACATCCTGATTTATTTTTTAATGTAGTCTTTAAACATAATGTGTTACATATGAAACCACTACTTTCGGTGATGACCAAAATGATGGTAGTGGTGGTGGTGGTGATGGTGATGACCATAGATGTCTATTAAAAGGGGGACAAAAACGACAGCGAAAACGACAAGTACTACGATTTTGAGTGAACCTGAGGAAAGCTGGCCGTCAAAAGTTGTGGTTTTTATAATCCCTGCTTTGTCCATCAGTGTTACGGCACACACGTAGTGACCTTCGTCCATCACCTCCGGAAAATTCAGCTTCATTTCCAGGTAAGCGGTGTCCAAGTGGTTAAGGTCCAATTGTCCTGAAATACGTGATATCAGATAATAACAATTTGTCGCAATATTAACAAAGTATTGTGAAACAAAAGCCTATTTCACACTTCGTCGTCGCGCTGCAAGACTGTTGTAACTAAGTATGGGGCCAAATATAGTTTTTTGACGTCTAATAAGCGGAGTGGCCAAGACGCAGATGAAAGCGAGATATTGTACTTCCAAATTTCTTGCATGTCTGTTGTTAATGAAAACATATTCGAATAGTTGTATATGTTGATTTACCGCACTGGTAATTTGACTGATATTTTCGAGTTATGACATTTTTCCATCACGGTGACCAGACATGTGATATGAAATCCTAATAGATGCCTTGGAGTGACAACTACTTGGTACCTATTACTGAGAGGGCTGTGCGACGCCAGCCTACAATTGAGGACAGAGCCATGTTCAGGTTAACTCATATGAGAATGAGACGGTTACTGTACACGTTTTTTTTCTTCAAATCTAATTTTCGCAAAAAGTCGGAAATAGCTTTTAGCGAGGACATATTTGCTCGAGCCCTTTATAACGGTTTTCTAATGTGCATATGATTGCAAAAAGTCTAGAATAATAGAATAATCTGGAGTGAGCTTACAGGACTGTCGATAAAAGAAATAAAATTTATTTTCGGCTCCAAACTAGCAAGTCTTCTTCGCACGAATAAAAAACCCCTGATAAAATCGTAAATGTCCAATACAAGGAGGGACTGTAATATAGAAATATCCATAATTTGTGTTTCTCCAGTGAAAAACATTTTTACAAATTTTGTAAGAAATTATTTTTTGTGGTCAATAATTTGTGCAAGTCAAGCTCAATTCGCGAAAGGAAAATGTTATCCTCGCAAAGGAAAAAAAAAACAGAACAAAACCCCAGTGTTTCCACCTTGAACTTCAAATCCTCACTGCAAGTACATTAAATGCGCGCTGATCTCCCCTTCTTCCGTGTGCTCCTAAGTTTGCATTGCTTAAGAAAGACTTAAATCCCCTCCAAACTTTTGCAAATCACCAAATGTATGACGAGGAGGGAATGTCTCCCCCATGCCAACTATATAACCTGTAGAAAACACTGTTGCAGTATGCCATTACAGTCAGATCTTTGCTTTTACAGTCCCAACATCAAAAGGCACTTTAAACACAACAAAATGGAGGGGATGGAGACCATGCCTATTACAATGGGGTTCCCGTAATATTCGTGGCCGTTATAGATGAATTATTCATTTTGGGTGAAAGATGACAAACTCAAATCATTTGGTATTTTTTGTAGTAAACTTTTGAAACGGTACAGTGATTTAGTTATGTGATATCCGATATCTCTTGGTGACATGAACCCCAGTGTGAATGGCCTGTGTGAATGTATGAATGTGGTGCTTGCGAGAATGTGTATGAATGCGTGTGTATATGTGTGTATGTACTCGTGGTTGATTCTGCGCCAATATGTGTATGAGGTGAGGGTTACAAGAGGTATTCTTGTAATAGAGCAATGACTGAAATCAAGCTGAGTGCATCATAGTGTGTAATGTTTTCGATTTCTATATAATATGTGGTGATTTATTGACTGTGATGTATGGATATGGCCAGGAAGGCCTACAAATAAACAAATCTTGAATCTTAAAATTTTTACTTTGCACATTCTTTTTTTTAATTTTTCAGTCTGACACTTACGATTTCCCAGACAGTATGTCTGACATAAATTTAGCATTATCCTTGCTATTTCAGTATGTTTACCTTCAACTTCCATTCGATGTGCAATGGTCGAGGTAGAAATCGTGGGTGAAAACCCTGCCTGGAATGAGGCCAGTGAAGCCAGCTGACCACCTTCCTCCTTCTCGATCTGCATGGCTAGAATGTTTGACACAGCCAGAGCAAGCTGACCAAGCTCACATCTCATGACCACTTGTGGGGTCAGACCAGGAGTGATAGACGCCGGGGTGATTTCAAAGACAGCTGTGGGTAAAACAGACTATGGATTTTGAATCTGCTTCTAATCAGGCTGCATGAACATGGGTTCTGAGGCACAACAGGATGAAGACCTCTGTGTCTGCGCTTTTTGAGTTAGCTATGCACGCACGCACGACACCCTTTTGTAATTGTGCGTTTTGATTAATCAAAACGGACGCAAACAAACAAGTTGTGTCATATATAATACAAGATTTAAAGCCCAGTATGGCAAAGCTTCAACCTCACTGTGACGTCAACACGGCTCAAGCACTTTCAGATCAGATCAGTTCCAGCACACTTTATTGAACTATTCCTTCCTCGAATATCATTTTCTAACAGAAAATTTACTCGAATGACCATGAAATCCAATTTAGCTTCCTAAGTAAAAATGTTTTCCATTTTTCCCAACTGCAGTATGTTGTCGAGTTTGAATCGCCTTAATAAAGTACGTAATAACATACACAGCGGTGTACAGGTATGGTCAAGTTAATTAAGCTCGTGATACTGAAAAGACCTTTTACCGTTTTCGACTGTGCGGACAGCCAGTGCTGAAAAGATCAAGAACACAACTTGGAGTGCCATCTTTCTTAGTCCTGAACCCGTGTGGCTCGCTCAGCTCCGTCACTAGATCTAAACTGAGGCACTGAAGATCAGGAGTCTATGATTTTCATATTAGGTCACATACACTGAAGACCCCCGTATCAACGATCAGGAGCGTGGACAATGAGGAGCTGGACTATTAGTCCTCCACCCCTCCAATCACCCCACATCTCCCTTCTCACGATTTTGAGGTAAAAGAGAAGATGTTAATCACAAGTCAGTGACTGAACCTCACCCCTCCCCTCCCCACCCCCNAGGGCCGCTCCTGTAAATACAGCTGCTTACGCCAGTGACTAGTCTACTCCCGCCTTTCCGATAAGGTCGTGACCAAAACCAACAATACGATCTCGTTTGCACGAGTTTCTAGTAAGGGCAGGTTTTATCAGTTTTTATGAGAACTTCAATAATGGTACAGATAAATTCTAGGCATGAAGGTTGGAAGGAATGCAGTATCCTCGCAGTATCCGGAACGTCCAAGGTCACACCCACAAGATTACACTCCGCGAAGATTGTAGACTGCGCTAATTTCCAGCTAAAGGCATGTATGTAGATTGCGCCAAACTCGAGGTATGTAAACTGAGCCAAAATCAGAATAGCATGAAAATAGATTGGTGACTCGTCTTAAATTTTAATGTTGCAGTAATTTCTAGAATCGTCAAAACTGTGAAATGTTACCGTGCCAATTTTTTTTGTTTGTTGGTTTTCTTTACACAATCTGTTGCCCCCTCCTCATGATGGGGAGGTGGGAGTGTGATTTTGAGCAATGTAATATTTATTTATTAAAGTTTTGATCCATTTTTGGCGCAATCTGCACTAAAAATTTGGAGCTATCTGTATTGTTGTGGGGTTTTTTCCGCAATCTGCATATCTTTTGGCTCAATCTGCATCAGCCGCATTCCATCGCTGCCTTAACCTGCTACACCTCTCCTTCCGTTGGAAACGGCAATAGTCGGGGCGGAAGGNNGGGGGGGGCGATGCGACATCTATCCCATTTTCCACAATTTTCCTGTTTTGGGCTAACGTTAAGTAGCAAAAAGAAAAAAAGTCACCATACACACTCCACAGCCTGTAAATGACTGCAACGAGTACTTTCTGGTATCGTCTTTCCTGATCTACCTCTCTTCAGAACTAGAGTCTTCAAAGTGCTGAACGCGCAGCCGTGAGGGTTTTTGCATATTATATCCTGGGATATATTGTCACTGCACTCATAAAAGGGACTCAGACTGTGTAACCATGAAAGAAGGGTGGTGCAGGATATCTACATTCCTGACATCTGTGCAATGATTCAGTCCCATTTGAGATAGGCCATCAAAAGAGGGCTGGCTGAGGAAAGAGATTCGAACGCATGCTTAGTTTATAAATATCTGCTGCAGTGTTCTAAATTGACATTTAAGGGGACAACATGTCGTGAAAGTCTGAAAACCCCCGGCCCAGAATTATTTTGGTTCGATAAAATACGGAGGTGACTGCGGACAGACTTAGTCTAGCTGTGCCAGTATTATTTGATTGGTAACTACTAGGAGAGGCTAAATCCGAGAGAAAGCTTTTGGAAACAAATGCGTCAGGGAGAGGTCAGTTCAAGTTCGACGTTGATAGCTTTGTTGCTTTCTCCGCCATCTTTAATGGCAATGTAGGGCGGAACCGGGTGGGCGTTACAGCTACCACCCTATCCCAACCCTTTTTCCACGTCTTCCATTTCAAACATGCAAATTTCTTACTGTAACAACAGAAAATTTATTATAGGATATAATCATCGCAGGCTAAATTTTGTAGACCTACAAAGTCAATTGCCTATTACTTATGAAGTCAGCATAATTTATCGTATAAGTGTAACCGGGTGGGAAGGCATATAGTAGTATTCTTTCTCTTATATTTAAGAGGGAGGAATGTGGGCTCAGTCTGATAATTTTTCAGATGTTACATATTATTTTAGGAAAGTATGCCACAGGGATTTACCAAATTACTGTGAATGATCAATTTTGAGAGGAAAAGCCGAAAAAACAACTACCCTAGAAAATTTCTGTCCCTACCGGGGATCGAACCTGGATCTCTCAGCTTGCAAGTCTGAACGTGTTACTACTACACTACGGGTACGCTAACTTCACAGCAATTTAATTCTTAAATACCTACTGCCTGAATCAGTCCCTAACTTCTACGTGCGAACTTAGTGTTCATCCGTGACCCTAACATACTTCCCGACTGCTCACATAAGTCTACACAAAAGTATGGGCAACAATCAGTAACACTAAGGCCCTTGACAGACGAGATGTAAAAAACGCAGTAGGAATTACTGCGCAGTCTGGAGATACACTGTGGCAAATGGGTGCGGTCACACGAGCGACAGGCAGTAGTTTCAGTCCTGGCGTAGCAGATGTGTGTCGCCCACATTCTGGTACGCCTCAACACTCACCATGACCAAAGCCACCCTGACTCTCCGATCGTCCATGTTGAACTAAGCTGTAGCGTTAAATGTCGCCCGTCACAAAAGTAAGCGACACTTTCTGCGCAGAATTTGCTGCGCGACAATTGTAGCTCGTCTGTCAAGGCACTAAACAGTCGCCCTCTTCCACGACAAAGTGAATTGCTCATTACTTGTATAGGCAGTGCTTTTTAAAAAGTAAAAACTGGTATTCAGCTCCTATAGAGTCAACGCTGGCAACAGTGGTAAAGTCTAGATCACCAACCATTCGTTAAAAAAAAAAAAAACTCGGGAAGTCGTGTTCGGAAAGGCTCTTGCGTGAAAAGAAACAACAAAATCCCCTCACAACGGAGGGTAAGCACATTTTTCTCCTAGGTTATTGGTCACTTTTTTAAAAAGTTTCTCTCTTTACTACACTGCTTTTGGATGCATTGCACTGAGGATATGGGAGCGTTGAATCTGTGAGACAGTGCATAGACTCTCAGATTATCGGCGAAAAAAAAAACCCAGCTACCGTTGACAAAATCGTATTGCCAATGCTTGTAAATGGCGCATAGGTGAAACAGGACGAAGGTGATCATTGAATATTTTAGAAAATATTGAATATTAATTAAATCGTATTATACATATTATAAATATCATGTTCAGAATCATAGTTTACATGGACATTACGCCCCTGATCATCATATTCATCATCATGAAGATAGTAACGATCAAGATGATCAATATCATGTTGTCAAAGGCAAAGTGTCGTTGGTGCCGATTTATGCCAAGCAAGGCATCACCTTTTCCCTCCCTCAACCCACTTTTCCTCCTCTCCTCCTCTTACCCCACCCCAACCCTAAATGAAATGAAATATTATTAAAAGAAAAGAAGAGTGTCAAAACAAAAACAAAGCGAAGCTAACATATGTATGTAACAGATCAGTGCTGTCTGGTTTTGCATGCATGCTGATTTCTGTTTGTTGTAAATTATACACACGTAAAGGTACAATCCATCGTTCTGACCGGCTGCTATAAAACGGAAGAAGTTAAAACTGCGGCGTCCAATCATTGTAGTAGATCTATGATCATATATTAATTATGTTGCTGGAGGACAACACAACACTTAACTAACACATAACTTAAACCATCAAATCCCTTGAAACTTATGGCATTTATAAGAATGAACAAGTTTTGGAACTATGGTGGTCCTCTCCTGGTTCACGAACATCTTTTTAAGTGGCAAATCTTCTTACAGCACCTCATCTTCGTCTACTTCAAACTCTGTGTTCTGGCCGTAAAGGTATTGTTCTCCTCACCATCGATTTCATCTATGATATATGACTTCCCTAGTACTGTAACTGTTAATTTTTTTTCTCTTCTGTCATCATTGTGCGAGTCAAAACTTCGAGGCCAACAAGAACAAGAAGCAGCTAAACCTGATGTTGTTAAATAGCGCATTGACAATGCGAATTAATAGCCAAAAAAATATTAGAACCCCTGAAGTGAAAATAATAATGGAAATCCTCGCCTACCGCTCATAATAGTCAGACTCAGAGGTATGGAATTTTCTGTATTTGCTATAAAATGACTTTAGCAGCAACAAGACCCTATCATCAGCGGCTCTATATTTTGNGGGGGGGGGGGGGGGGGTTGTGGTCAGCAAATGGTGGTCACTAATTAACTTATGGGTGGAACTGATTGATTTTTGGTAGATCATGAGGAAACTGATTTTTAGTGATTTGTAACAGAATTACACCTATTTAAAAAGACGACCCCGGGTCGTATAAGACCCGATCATCGCCGCACGGGTTAAGGTATTGCTTGTTCCTTTCCTGCAAAACGTACGCGCATAATGCTAAACATGGCATAAACGCCGATGTGCCTTTTTGTCTGTTTTNTTTTTTTTTTTTTTTGGACATTGTGAGCAATTAGATTGACTATGCTAAATAATGTTTAATGCATGGCCCGTCAGTGGTTGATAACAACGTATTGGGTGCCTTGTTTAGATGAGCGATGGGAAATACTGAATCTCTAATCTTTATTTTGTCCCTTCTCCAAGCGGTATATCATGTAGACTAATGTTGAAAACATGTATGGTCTGAGACGTATAGGCCTACTGAATACTCCATTTCCCCAACAGTGACTGACAAAGGAAGGCATACCTTAGGGGTTATATTTCATCTCCCCTTTGCCCTCTTTTGGCATGCCCTGCTTCCAGTAATAAGGGCTCCAGGGGGTAAATTTTGATATCATGGGAAACTCTGTCCATTTTACTTTATTTTGCCAGGTACTATTTAGCACTGGGCCGGAGCTGCCAGATCAAGGGTGTGCTCAGGTGGAAGAGGAGGGGTTTGGCATTGACCAGTGAAAAATGTAGGCTATGTTTACAAATAGCAACCAAGCTCAAAATTCCAATGGGCTTGCTAGGGTTGGGTAAGTCTTAAAATTTGGGCCACATAATGGGTTTCACTCTGGTATTTGTCTGGGTGAAAGCTAAAACTTTGGGTTTAGAGGGCAGCTCAAAATGTTAATAAAGCCCATAGAGGAAAAAAAGGGTCCCATTACAGGTCTGTAACCATAAGAAAAGAAGATAGAGCCAACATGGAATTCAGCAGAAAGTTGTGAGATCAAACCACCCCACACAATTTTCTCACAACAGAAAGTCCCAGCTGATTTAATTCAAGCACAACCATCTGGAAATTGGAGTCATAAAGCGCCAGCTTTTTTTTACTTCTCTGGACAGAAAAGAATGACTAGTGATAATAATAAATGACATTTATATACCGCATTACCATAGATACATATGCCCAATGCGCATACAATAACTTTCGTTCCTTCTTTTACTCATCTTGTTTACAGAATTTCCGTAAATGTATACAATAAATGACTAGATTGGGCTATGCGAAGATAAGGAGTATGTCATTGGGTAGGAAACCGCCAGAGCACCTCCTTATTATATTAATCAGCAAAATTATTCATAGCGAACTTATATTCGTGTTTAATGGCCGGGACACTTAGATCTGTGTCAGATTAAGTATCACGTCCCGCAGTTCCCTGGACAGAAAACAAGGAGGTCTAATCAGACTAATCTCTTAATCAATGGGCAAGGTGGGATGAGGGGAGATAACTCGAATATCATTAAGGCTCTCAGAAATATCATAAATTGCCTCCTCTCAAAATACCATCTTCAGTAAATCATCGAGCTTTGCTTAGCCCAAGAATGGCAAAATAGTTCTCGATGCTATTACATTTGCCCTGTCAAATTTATCCCAACAGATTTTCGAATGAACAGTGGACAACTGAGATCACATGTATCGTTCCATAGCAAACTCGGAGTTCCAAGCCATGTTTTTAAATTAGTCATTCAAAATGACGTATTCTCTCGCGTAGGCCTAGGCCTGAACGCGATACCAATTTATTTCCGGAAATGCGCAGGTTGTATGCGCGAATTTGATGTCATTAGAAAGACTGCGGTTTACGTGTTCCAGCGCATTATAATTTCGATATTTTCTGATCATTCTCCTCTGTTCACTGAATCTGCGATATTCGTCAAAAGGTAAGAATACTTCTTTATCATATTCAAGCAAACGAATGCCGCTTCCCTTTTAAAAATTATATGCCCTCATGCCAGCACCCACAAGTGTCAAACCATCCCAGCAGACTGAATGAATTTGTGACCCAGGGCCAAGCCAGACACAGTGCGAAGACAAGAAGCCACACTAGACATAGACTATCTAGTTAGGGATACAGCTGTTCAGTGCCAGGTCCAGTAGCGACTGGACTGATCATGAAGAAATATTTCATACATTATGCTCCCGCTAAGTAGGACACATTATACATTAATCACTTTGACTGTAGACTGGTGCAGATGACCGTCAAACTCAATGGGGCCAAATAATTCAAAATAGCTGTCTAACTAACTTCTAGTCTAAGTCACTTTTTTTGACACACTTGACTTATGTGTCTGATCTGCAGAATTAAGAAGTTCACAACTTAGTGAGACAGCAGTATCCCTCAAATTCTTGTCAGTCTTCTAAGATGAGGAGCCACCAGGAAAATAGTCCAATATCTTTATCTTACTTCTTGATCTTGTCTTAGGTCTTGGGACTTCCCAGCTGAAAGTGCCTTGATTTAGGGTTAGGACACCATTAGGAACAGGGTTAGTCTAGAAATTTAGAAAACAGAGTACACGTGATGAAAGACTCCATAGAGGCGTAGTGGTCCCAGATCTTCTGGACAATAATATTATATCTAGTATCTACTTCTAGTTCTAGGCATTGTCCCAAGTGTACTTGCCCCTTATCTTTCTAACCCTCGTGTACTTGCCCCTTATCTTTCTAACCCTCGGCTTATTTCTGCTCTTTAACCTAAACCTAGAACTAGGCAGGAGAATTCCGGGATATTGCTAGGAACTATATGATGTATGATATGCTCATCTGTGACTATGTTTTTATGATAGATGACTCTCATGACTAGTCTATGTCACAATTGTGTCATAAACTGCAAGATCCATATTCTATTTTTATTCTAAATAATTTTTTTTAAAAATTTCTGAATGCATCTCACACACAATACAAGAGAAAAGTCCTAAAGTTGGGATGGAAGCAGATCTGTTGGCATGGTACTGCACTGGTAACTCAGCATGCTACTGTGTACTGCAGAGCTAATGCTCACAAGTATTATAATTATATGACCAGTGGGACAGTTTTGATGATGTCACTTTCTAATAAGCAAAATTTCATTTGTATTGTGGTGGTTACAGTTTATAAAAAAAATTAAGAACAGGAACTTATATTTACTGGTATACCCTAGACCCTCCCACAATCCTGACCTGACAAGGATATCAGCAGAGGCGAGTCCCTAATGCTAATGTTGGTCGGGACAGGAACATTTGGATTTTTTTGCTCCTATGTCTTAAAGTAAAGAAAGTAATTATTCTGCATTCTGTCCCTGTGCTTATCTCCAGTCAAAAATCTTTTAAAAAATAGTTTTTAGCATCGAAAGATGAGTTGACAATGTTTTTTATCATTAAAATTCTTACAAAAGTATATAAACTCGCCACTATTAATGAGAAAAAAAAGTTGTGTACCTGTTTAAGAGTGCCAAATGCATTTTTAAATCCTCCCCTAATGAATATGAATGAAATGTTTGNGTAACGTCACGCCGTAACGGTCACTTATTTCCTTGTCACACATCAGCAATTTTGTCCATCAGCTTTCTACCGCCATGGTTACAATATTTATCCTCTTGTTTATAATATATGTCAAGATGAAATGTCATGCCTGTCTAGGGGACCTGGAATCTTTAACCGAAATGTTTAAGTAAAAAAAAATGGGCTTTTTCGTCACGCCGTAACGGTCAAGGATTTGACCATCTCATTATCTTCCGATCCCATGTCGCTTTGGAGCATTTTATAGACATTATATCCTAGTTTGTATATGTGAAATTTCATTTTTTCTTACTGTTAATAGTAAGTCATCAGAAGACAAAAAAGTGCAAAAAAGTACCACTTTTTGTCACGCCGTAACGCTTGGAATTGCCCATTGGCTCACCTAAGTCAACTAAGTGTCATTTATTGTCGGGTGTGGGGGAGAGTTTTTTAAAAAAAATTTTTAGACTTGTTATTAAATTTCGAAGGTTAGATGCCCATAATATGCTCTCTTGCTTGGAAAGACATTTTATGCAGCCCTGTGTGTTAAAACAGCATTATATGGAATCAGATATCCCTGGTCTTTAATTCAAATGGAATAGAGAAGTTATGCTTGATGTTGGCACATAACATTCATTACATAGTTATATTTGATAAATTATATTTTGTTTTCAGTACATCTCTTGGGGAAGCAACTAATGTTGTAGCATAGGAAGAACTATTTTGTATACTGTTTTCTTCCTAAATTCACCTGGAAATTTTAATCCAGTTTGCTGGCACCAAAATTAGTAGCATGGGTATGGCTGTATTAGCTTCATCGGTGATCATTTCCCAGCCTTAGAAGTATTTACATCTGCAAGTAACTGATTCCATAATGAATTAGAAATACACAATGAAGTGTGAAATTAAATTTTCTGGGGTTTGAAATTTAGTTGATTAAATTAAAATGAACCTGTGATTCATGCACATAAGTTACTGATTTTGACAGCTAACTCAGTGTAGATGAAGCTTCAGATGGTTAAACTTTCCTCTCTTTTTTTTAGGAGCTGCTCTAAGGGGCCAGAGTGTGATGGCATCATTCTAATTTGACTGGTGTTGTGTTTCGAGATTTTAAAGGATACCACTTATCAAGGCAGGAGCCTTTCGTTCCAGACTCTCCAAGATGGTACTGTCTCAAAGACAGAAAGATGAGCTGTAAGTATTCTTGTTACGCATTGTGCAGGGATTGAATTTTATTAAACACTCTGCTGACATTTTCTTTTGAGTTAAGAATAATCAGCAAGTCGGTATTTTCTTGCACCCTTAAACTTAAGTGAGTAGGAAGATAAGCTGATGCAAATTTGCTTATTTTTAAATTAAAGTCTGGCAATTCATTGTTTATATGATCTGCCAGACTGTTTAAAAACAAAATTAAGTGATTTAGAAACAAACTGGCACCAGCTTATCTTCCTACTCACTTGAGTTTATGGGTGCAAGAAAACAACATTATTTACATGATCAGGTGGAATAGTTCAGTACTTAGAAGAGCCTTCCCTTGGCAAAGAATTTTATCTAAAAAGTTCATGCTAAGCTGTGTGAGTCAGTAGAGAATTGTAATTCAGTCCCAGAATTGTGCGTGAAGTGCTTGATGCAGCCATTAATGCCAGATACCTGCTGAGATACCATTAAGCAGGCAGATTAAAGAGAGAAATGTTCGGCTGTTTGCTGAAAAGCACCTTGAAAATGACATTGAATCCCTTGGTTTCTGTGTTCTTAATCATTCCTGTCTGCTGAGATAGTTACAAATTTACTACCTTGTATTTTGCATGTGGGCAAATGTGACAGCTTCTTTTGTTGAAACTGAGGAAATGCTGTAGGGAAAAAAAAAAAGTTAGGTAAATGATCTTACTTCCATGGGCAAATATTTGGGAAAATTTCACCTTCATATGTCTCCATCCACTCTAAAGCTTAGTTGAGCTTTGTTCCCCCTCCCCCTCCACCGCCACCATCACCACAACATAGTAGATGATTGTAAGCATAATAGGCAAACAAGAAATATCTTTTTGAATGCCTGCCAACATGTTCTAAAGACAGTGCATGCCATGAATAATGCACCATTTGCATTACCCAAACCGTGAAAGTTTCCACATAAGTACTCCCAGCAGCTGTAAGTTTATGTCAATAACGGGAAATGTGCATGACCATTTCTCATGAACAGTGTTATAGGCAAGAGGGAAAGCGTGCCTTTGTAAATCCATTAATTCCAAGAAAAGCAGAAACATACCTGTGAATTCAGTTCCATAACCTTATATAAAAATCAAAGAAAATATTTCCTGAATTTCCATGATTGTGTGACACAAAGGTTAGGAGCTACCGGGTTCTAATTGACATCATTTTTCTTGTGAGCCTCAGTTGCTCAGACAGTTGGAAAAAAACCTCTTTGGTTAAGGGTCTAAAATCTTGGTCTGCCAAGCTCATCCTCTTGCATTACAAAGCATACATCATGGTAACATCATGATGTTCTTTTTTAGGAAATAGATAAATCATATATTTTGGCGCTAAAGATAGACAAAAAGCACTTGAAACACAGAAAATTTTTGTTGACTTCCACACCTACCCATAAAAATAATTCTGGATATATCTGTTGGTATTATTTTATAAGATATGAACTTTATCTTTATAATATTCCGCCACTGTGGCTGCATTCCCCTCAGCAGAGTTTGATAAAAGTGTGACATACCATTATCATTGATGATTTTTTGAGATAATAAATGCATGTAACCTTCCATCCTCCTTTTCTTTTTAACAGTTAGGAGCTTTCTTTTGCTAAGAAAATGCTGCTAGCATATTCAGTGATGAAATAATGGCATTCTTCAAGCATTTTAGACAGTGCACATTACTGCCTTGTATTAACCAGTAATTGTTCATTTCATTTGATCATTGCATGATTTTGAGAGACTGAATGAGGCTTTCTCTGAAATAGTATAACACTGACAGAAGCTAACATACTTTGTAACACAACTTCAGAGCTGAAGTAGGGTTTCAAGCTGGTGTTTGACTTAGAATAGATCTTCCATTACAAGGAAGGTGACAAGAAATTTTGAACCTGATGACAGACAGAATGCAATTTGCTCAAATATAATACAGTTTCCACAGAACATTTCAGGTTCAAGTCTTTGTATGTAATAAGTCTTATGTTTGAATTCTGTATTTGCCCAGGCTTGATGAAAATGTGTAGTGTCTAGAAATTCAAATACGTGTAACTGTAACAGTCTCTGTTTACTCTTTTTTTAACTGTGGGTATGATTCTGTATTTTTATGAAGATGGGGTGGTTCAGTAAATGGCGGTTAAAAAGCTGGGGATGTGAAACATTTTATCCCCATCCACTGTGAGTGGAGACATCTTATCCATTTAATTTGATAATCTTCATTGGCGTGACTGTCACTATAAATTACTATAATGATATGCTGACTTATTTAATGATGAATTTATTTTTATCCTTTTGTAAAAAAAGAAATTGTGTTGATGTGTCCCATAGTCCCAACCAAACATACACATGACAGTACTGATATCTGAAGTTAAGTTTGGTGTTCGGAAACACTTCTTTAGTATCTCAAAGTCATGAAACTGATAGTATTTCAAAACAATGATCAAGATTGGATAGATTATTTGAGCACCAAGCTTATAATCTTGTTTTGGGTCTACAGACATACAAGCCAGTCCCGATTGTATATCGTATATAGGGACATGGAGTAGGGGCTTGGTTAAATAAAGATATCCTATTATCATCATCTACAAACGTATTTCATCCGTAAATGACAGGACCTAGCGATGAGAGCGAAAACTATGTTATCGTCATATTTTCTCCTAGAAGTTCTGCTGTCTTGAAGTTGAAGAGTTTCGATAACCTGTTTGACATTTGAAATGGCACTATTGTTCGATAAATTCAATACGACAAGACGGTGCATGCTGTTAGTCTCGATTCTACTCTTTTAGAGGGAAATCGTCATGTCAAGCCATGGATGGCCGTGTTGTGTTTTCATTTGGACGAGTGGGCGTTGAGGGGGCTTGCTAGTCCTAGAGGGATGGATCAATAATGTCTGGTCGCCGCTTGCTTGCTTTCTTCTTGTACACGTTGTAATACTGGTCGTCCTCCGAACATGCTTTGAATGCCAGTCGGGTGATCCGGTGATCCCTTCCTCAGGGCTTAATACCTCATCAAAATATTGGTCAACCATTTGGACATTAGTCACTGGGTCTTTTCTCTTTTTCCTTGCTTTTTTGATCTGTGCCCTGCACTGGGCGTTCGTACTGTGTTATTTGCGTTTTAAGATGCTCAAGGCTAAATAAATGTTTTTCAGACCCTCCTTTCACTCCCTGCTGTCATTACGCATCTGCTGTATTAACTCATTCCGATGTTCTTCGCGAGGGCAAATTATTTTTGGATTATTTGGAAGTCTCCGACCAGGACAACCGCTCCAGGGGACTATAAATCTCGCCAAATAACCAAACAAGTCATTTGATGCTGAGGTTTAGAAATTTCAAGAAATTGCTCACGTTTTCTTGTATCTTGTCCTGTGTTTAATCAGGTCAGAATGTTTTCACGAAATTGGTTGTTCTTGCTGTTTTTTTTTTTTTTACGCCCGAGCGATGCCGATGACTCGACATTGATTTGCCTGGCGCTTGAGAAAGTCAGCTCTTATCTGTCTTATGCTATTTTGGAGCAAGTGTGTGCTGACTCCGTGATACGGAAAATATTTGGAGGTGTAGAAAACTAGTTCTCTTGCCCTCTATCATTACTGAGAAATATAGTCCTGAATGTACATTTCCTCAAGTGCATTCTGAGATAGTCTTAGATAACGCTGATATAGACAGTGGCGTAACAAAATGGGTACCTTGTTGCGGAGGTGGGGGCATGAGGCATTGAAGGGGGATACAGTGATTGTAAGGGTTTGAGGATCGCTCGTAAAGTGTTTATGATAACTGATAGCAGCCATAGGCGGTAACCTGAGTTGGGTGATGGATAAGGGCATAGATTTTGTGAGGGTCTCGACCCTTTTCCACGCCTAGTTTGCACTACTGGAGAGCGCCTTTGAAGGGTGTTGAAAGTTGGTATGACTTACTAATAGTCGTGTGATCTTTGGATATCATATGACATGCAGTGGGAAACGGAAAAGCAGTTGTTGTAAGAAATGTTTCTTTCTTTATTGTCTATGACACTGATTTGGTAGCCTTGTCTTTGTAGAATTGTGAAAGAATTGCATGAGAAAGGCCTGTTATCTGTGTCACTGACATGGTCATTGAACTCCGCAGTCGTAGGTTGATAAGATGTTATGTTGTTTTATAATGTGCGGGTTATGGAACTGTAATTGCCACACACAATATGTGATTCAGTGCCATTCGCTTAGTCCTTGCGCGATGAATTGTTGATAACGTGAACCCGAAGAATGGTCTTGGAAAGACGTACCTATTTATTTAGGTCACTGTCTTTTATGTCAGGTTTATGTAGGGTATCATATAACTATATTACCTTGGATATGGTATTACTGAAAGCAACCAATTCGAACTTTGCGAGTCTCTCACTATTTATTTCTTCTTTGAGGAAACGTGGGGTTTTTTTTGTTATCAAGCCACAGTGTCGTAATTTATGCTCTGTAGTCGTCCTATCTGTGGTGCGGAGTGCCAGGACTTCTTTGGTGCCGTAACGGAACAAATAGAAATAACAGATTGTGATGTTTTTTTTTATTTTTATGCAAATTTTCAAACACCTTATCGTTCAGCCAGTCGCCGTCTCCTCTTTTTTCCCCATTCTTCCTCTCTTCTTTCCCACGCCCACCTCATTATAGATGCACTTTTTCGAGTACTCTGCATTGTTTCATGCGTGACGTCATATCAGTTATCAGTTCCTAGTTCTCAGCTCTCACCTTCTCGTCTCATCTCATCCCCGCCCTCCTCAACCGAATCATTAGCTGGCGTCAATTTGCCCATGCTAAGTCCCCTATCTAACCACCTTAGATGTGCTGAATTTTCAATAAGTTCCAGGTATGTTCTTTTCGCGACTAGACGTTTTAATTCCCCAGACTGCTGTTGCATGCACAATTGGCAACTCCTCCCAAATGTCTGTATATTACAGTGGCTTTGAAGAACGTCAGCAAAAACCAGCGGCCCCGTTTCGTGTGCTCTGAATCGGCAGGTGCGGAATGAGGGCCGAAGTTCGGGCACACATTATTGTAGTCGCTGATTAGCTGGTGCGAATTTGCATTCATCCTGTTTTTGCTTGCATAGCGAACCTAACTAAATTTATGTTCGTAGGTGGAACGTGAGGTTTCAGTGCTATAAATCCAACAGTACTATTTATTCTTTTATTACCCGTGCAGTTTCCTTTCCTGGTGTGCTTACTTTTATAGTTACGGTGGATGTAAATATACATTTAAATAGCATTGACGATTGAAAAGCACACGTACTATTTGAGTATTGCACAGAGACACCCGCGACTGATATAGTATAGTAACTCATAGATTTGCATGACGCGAGACTCAAGTTTAACACAGTAATCCGGTATGCGACATTTATCTCTTACTGTATTTACTGTTTCCTTACCCGTAGTCATTTGTAATTGGATTGGTAACCAAGCGGGAAAGTCAAATTTCGATGAGAAAAGTGAACTGCCCTGGATTTAGGTAGATGTGACAGGCGTGTTCTTACTGCCACAAGTGGTACCAGAGGATAATATGGCAGAATTGTAAGTATTCTCGCGTCCTTACGGTGGCATATAGCATTTACTTTGCCTATCAGCATTTTCAGTACTTCCTGACTCTTCATTATTTCATGAACCTAGGCATGATCGTAGCTATCTTTACACACGCTCGTGCACTATGGGTGATTAAATATCATCATTCTCTCTTTCTCTCTATCCACTCTTTCTCATCTCATGTGCCGCCTTGTCCTTCACTGGCATTGATTGACCTTAACGCTGTCAATTCCAGCAGTAGTGTACAAGCGGCGGTTACATAAGGACAGTAGTTTCTTCCTTTTCAGAATTATGTTTCACCCTTATGGGATATCGCATGTTCTGCTGCTAACTTAGAGTAAGTTAATTCCTGCAGTGTCAGTATCTGCCAGGTTCCTGTTGACTCACCAGATTAGCCAGTTTCAGGGATACAGTGTTTGATATTNGGGGGGGGGGGGGGGAGAACATGATATTTTATGGAGGGGTTGGGCTCCTGATACTCAGTTGATCTAGCTGTCATACAGTCTAAAATAGGAATCTCCAAAAGTTCAACTAATTGGCTAGGCAGTGTCAAAATCTGAGTCATTTTGTTTTTAATATGATGACAAACCTTTTCCTCTATGTGACATGCACGCCTCTTGCCAACTGTGCGTACAAAACTACATAACTTGATATTCTCTGTGGTGACTTACATGAACAACATAGACTGTTACGAATTTAACTTTGAAATGTTGTGATTTGTTTAAAAACTGGTTTAGATTTGTGTCTTTATGGGCATGACCTATTTCGGGACAGAGAATCAGGTTCTGTCAAGGTCTTTTGCTACTCTTTGCTAAGAAAACGAAATAATTTAGACAGCATTTGTTGAGGATACCTATAATAAATTGCAAACCTCACGAGAGAGGCCGGAAAGAGCCCTGTTAAATATTCATCTTGAGCTTTATGGGCTATAAACTACTTGTTCATTGCTCTTACCTGTTCACCGCTATTCTGAACTCAGTCTGTCACTCATCCTGAGATAAAATTTTGTTTTTGTCAGGTACAGAATTGTGAGGTCATTGGTGTTTAAAACTGCACTTACTGTGATAGACTTGCAAGGGATGGAGATGGAAAGTCGGGAAGCGCGCATATTGGACATACTGAAGGCGGCGGCAGAAAATCTCAGGTTCACCAGCGAGCCATAGCATAGCCACGCTGTTAAAATTTGAACCAGTCAGCACCATTTCATATGGCCATTCATAAGGGCCTTATACTTAATACAGTTGACCGCGCTAAGTCGCAGCTTCGTTGGAGCATGGACTGAGATGTGACTATCCTGTGAAATACTATTTAGGAAAATACAATCTGACAATTTTTGTGATTAAAGGGAAGTTTTAATTGTAATGTAATTTCAGTGTGACCTGCCCCATTGATTTAACTGCAAGTCCTGTGATCTGTTCAGTCGTCTGCTGTCATTTCAATCTTGGAGTGGAGTATTACTGTTTGTTAAGTACTCCATGTCCTTGCTCTCTTTGTTGACATATTGCCAGCCGGCATTGGTGTTGGCGTGAAATGAACCCATATAAAGTAGAGACCACCCACGAAACGGACGAGTTTATGGACTAATGGTCCAGTCCAAATACATCCGTCAGCACTGTTATAATGTTTACGCTGACCCGCCTAACCAAGGAGTGGACATATTAATACTGTTACATTAGTATGGACTAATATTAAGGTCACACAAGCCACACTTAACTTCAGGAATGCGTGGTAGCTTGGCTGTGTCAGTCATTTTTCAAGTAACTGTTCGTCACCCCGTCTATGTCGTCGCCTTGGGGAATTTTGGGGGTTGGAATTTATAACTATAAGATGAACTAATGTCTGCATCGGTTATGCAAAATTTGTATTCTGCTCTCTTCATTTTTCATTCTCTTGTCTTCCTCACCTCTCTTCCCCTTTGTGGTTTAAGGTGTCACTGTTCATTTCTGTAGTGATAGTGGCTTACGGGGGTGTGTTTCTGTGCTTTATCATCTGTGGTTAACAGCTTCAGCCCTAAGTCAGAAATTTCCTAACACTGACAAGTTTTGGTTTGCATTTAAGTGCTGTCATGGGGCTTGTAGAGCTTTGGGGGAAGATGAGTTTTATGAAGTGGGGCCTGTTTTACCTACTTAGATAGGCGGCGGAGACTTTGTGACAAATTTTTAATCGTAAATTTGTTTACTGAAGTTCAGAATTAACAAGGTAAAATTGATTATCTGCAGTGGCCATGGCTTGGTACACACTGCTATGAGTCAGCAAGCCACGGCACATATGTGTACAGTATAGATTTATTGCTTGTACTTTGTTATCATCTTGACACGGATGGTGCAGTACTTACACCTTTTATGAGCATTTCCGAGGTCATGGCTGCACGTGATATGCATTTCGCTTTTATGGCAGTTTCAAGATAACACATTCGAACGGTCAGAGGTAGGGAGGGATACGTTAAAAGGGGAATATGCGATACAGTTTGGGTTGTTTTTTGTTTTTTTTTCATTATATACAGTACCTAGGCGTAAAACCGAGGCGTGTGAAAAAAGAGAATTTTATCAAATTTAGGATCCGGATTAAAATTAGCACTGATGAGAAGGACTGTATCCACCGCACATACACCACACATAGTCTTTACTCCAGGATGTCATCTTTCTCCTCCTCTCCCTGCCCCTCACCATTTTCATTCAGCTCCATTTGCCTTCCGTGAGTGATGTTCTCACTGTTTGCACCCCCCCTCCTCCACCCCCTCCCTCACTCTCTCAGGAAAACTACGCCACTGTGATCGACGACTGCAGTTATTTGAACGCTCAAGAGGTGTGTCGGTCATTGTTGTGTACTAGTATATTGACTAGATGCAAAGTACTTTGCAGTCATTATCTAGACATCTTATCGCTGTTGTCTGCGGTGAAGTACGCCGCATGAGTCATCGGAATGGCTTGATTATTAAGAAGAGACAGTCATTGAAGGAGCAGTTCTGAAGACTAGTGGTGGCGCAGTGGGCAAGCATGCAATGTATTCCGTACTCCAAGGAGAGCATTATGTCGATGGATGACAAAGAAATGCAACGGGGGTTCGAGTCTCCTGACTCTCATTACATTCTTATTTGTTACATTGTCTCGTGAGCGCTTTCCGTTATTATGGNCCCCCTCTCTGTTTGTTCAGGGGAATGCTAGTTTTCAGGAAATTAACAAACATGATAAAAAAATTCGCAAAGTAATTTGTATTGAGATCGAGAGACCTCCTTCTTGAAATGGCATGTTTGATATCATAGCACTGAATATTTGACATGTAGTTGACTCATCAGATGCACAGTAGTTGAGTTGTCAGATGCACAGTAGTTAACGTTTTCATCAAACTGCTGACGGCAGAGAACTTGCTTTCCGGGGGCAGAACCTTATTTCGGCGCGTATTATTTTGACACGTTAAGTATCTCTGCTCGATGTCGGCGCATTAACATTGTTGGAATCGAGTATCGACATTTTTCAGATTTCACATGCATACTTTTTTTTTTTCCCCCAAACTCTCGAAAGTTAAATGGAGAATGCAGTGGGATATGGAGAAAACTATTTTGCAGTAAACGTTGCGCATCAGTTTCACTAGCTTAAAAATCAGCTGGTACCGAATATTTCCTTTCGAACACGCGTTTGATAGTAAAAGACAGTGCCTCGAAACTGGGTTAGTTTGGCATTACCTGAGTGCGCCGAAAATGGGTTATAAATCAAACTTGCGCGCCAAAAACGAGTTACAAAACATACACCGGAAACGGGTGCATTATTTCTGAGTGTATTGGATAGAGGGGCAGGCATCGTGATGACAGTCATACTGTATTCAGGCAGTAGGTAATATACTCTTTTCTGTGGGCAAGGAATACCACATCCTGGATGAATTAAAAAAAACACCAACAACTTCTTGGTTGTTCTAGTTGATTACAGACACGTACTACTACTATAAGTTATAAGTAACAATATTTACGTCTTAAGTGCAGAATAAAAGGGAATTACATAAGACATGTGTTAATAAGCTGTCACAAACAGGATAGCGAACTGCGTTAATTGCCGGAATAACAAGATGTGTTCGGAACTTCCCACTTGAAGAAGATGCGCCGGTCTAGAGAGTAGCTGACGTCAGTAAGGTCTAGAGGACAAGCGACAGTCAAGCAGATTTTTTTTATTCCCCACGACAACAGATGATTATGGCATGACAATAGGGACCGAAATAATTTGGATGGTAGGACTTGTTTGAATGCGGAAACAATGAGCCAAACTTAACTAAACAAGGGCTCAGCAGGCAGCAGTAATCAGCAGCGAGGGAACCTTGTTCACTGTTCTACCACCATTAGATTCCCCCTAATCTCACCTTAATATTATGAGAAGATTCAGCATCACCACTCTCTGCCTTCTTCCCCCATCCCCCCTCCTCATCCCGTGTCCTCAGTTCTCATTGATGAATGAGCCCTCCCTCCTCCTCCTCTCCCTCCCATTTCCCTCTTCATTTGCGTCATCGGTACGCCGCGTGAATTACAATGGCCCATATTTTCTATGCAGCTCAGTTTGCTCTCGTCATGTGTGCCGTAGGGTTGGGCCACAGAGCTTTCTCTCTGGTGAGTGGTATTTCCATTTTTCTTTTCAGCCGATATTGACAAACACACACACGCAAGCATTCCAGAGTTGGCGAAATAATAAATGTCGTTGGGCACAGTGTTAAAGCCGGGCGAGGATAGGGGAAGTTATGCTTGATTCCGGTACAAGGCCTCGAGAAATGCCGTCATGCTGTATTCTGGTGAAGATGCAGTTGTCGGGAGCCTAGCGCCGAAGGGGAGCGATGTGACATTACATCGGGCGAACGGTCACGAGGAAAACTATTGATTACAGTGGCAATGTTCTGCTATGATCGACGTTCATCAGGACAGCTGGTTGAATTATATCGACACAGCTAGCATACGGAGTTACTATACTTCATTCTCTTGACAAATTCAAACACACAAAGAGGGTAAAAGAGAGAGATTGAGAGAGGCAGGCAGGCAGGCAGACAGGCAGGCAGGCAGACAGACAGAGAGACAGACAGACAGACAAGACAGATAGACAGATAGAGAGAGAGAGATTTGAACTTTATTTGTTAATGGAGCAAAATAAGCACCTTGACCAATTTAGCTTTTGACTATTGAAAAAGTAAGAAAGAGAGAGAGCAAAAGGGGGGAAGGGTAGATTATATAACATACCAAAACATTTTCTCTTAGTAAAAGTCTTAGTAAAGGTTAGCCATACTGCAGTGATTGATTTTCCGTAAATACCCCATTAAAATTCTCAGTGTTCAGTTTCACGAATATCACGCAACCCTGACACGTTTTGATGAAAGCTTGTCCAGGTGGAAAGTGACAGCTCAGATTACATGTGTTTTGATGGATAGCCATTAACACATGGTTTACATCTTGAATCAGTTAAAATTGCTTTCCTTCAGTGAGCGTTGGTTATTACGAGCTTCCCCGAGATAATACGAGCTTCCCCAAGATGAAAATATCAATCATTCTTAGACTGACGGTTGTGCTGGTCGGGTATCGGTTTTGAGTACTCGATGTCGAGTACCTTTAGGGTATCGGTATCAGGTGGTTTGACGTTTTACATCTCAGCCAATTATTGAAGGCTCTGTGGTTTGTTAGGCCTCAGTTAAAACCAATCTGTCCTCAGGCAGTAATACTGTATATTGTTGTATTTTTCACTGTTTCCCAACAAATTTATAGCCATGATTGTGTTGTAATTTATCACCATATAATATATGGCAAAATCCGGCTTTTATTTTAATTGTAACTATATGTTTGGATTCTGCATCATTTCTGATCATAATCTATGACACATCTGGCTGCAGTGATGTTTTATACAAAGCGAAGTACAGTACTTGGTATGAGTACTGACACCCAGAAAAACACTTGACATCACATCGATGACTAAAACGTGGATTCGGCTCAGCACAAACTGTGATAGTACAGTTGGCAGAAAGAGGCCTTGCCAGTTATAACACCACACAGTAGCACATAGGCGCACTACCTGGCATTCCAGTCGTTATTCAGCGTAATACGTCACTAGTGATAGGGTTTCTTTCCTGTAATCTTTTATGCCCTCCGCACTGTCCTGACCTGGCTATTATTACGGGGTCACTGGGGCAGCTTACAGCGGGCTTAGTTATGTGGGATTGACGAGGGCACGGAGAAAGACTGAGATTGTTTTAAAAAGTTGTGATAAGTATATTATTGACCAGACACTCTTTTAAAATTATTACCTGATATTCCTAAATATAGAACGTTTTATTGTTTAGGTTGGGCTGAAGTCTCCGAATCTGGTATCCGTTCTAAAGCATTTTAATGCCCTTAAATTAACCAAACAACCAACCAGCCAATCACTCAACCAACAGACCAGCCAACCAGCCAGCCAAGAGGCTAGCCAGTCAACCAACCAACCAATCAACCAACCAACAGACAGACCAGCCAGCCAAGAACTCTCTAACATTATAAGGTTGCGAACATAATTTTACCCTTCCCCATTCCCTCCTGAAAAACAGAAAAACCAACGGTGTATTGTTACAGTGCTGGCTCATGACACTCAGAACTTATTGATCGATATGATGGCATTTGGAACACACATAATAATAACAATGATAGACAGAGGACCAACACTTTAGGCACGACAAGGATTCATTACTACATTCACCGATTAAGTGGGATTTTGGATTAATTCCATTCACTCATTCTACCAGCGGACATAATATGATTGTCTTGTAGTGAAATGATTGATTTATAGCGTGATCAGTGGAATGATCGATCGAAAAGTTGGTCGCCTGATTTCTGGTGGAATATGTTCAGTGTTTTCAGTGAGACGTGGATCTGATGTACACGTGGTTTAGCCATGACCGTTATAAACTCCGGAATCAGTTACAGCAAAATCAGTTCATTAATCATTGTAGTTATTGGTCCTGTTTCTTTTGCTTTTTAAGCATTTCCTGTTGGCACTTTGTTAATTTTACGCGTTCCAGTATTATTCGGAGAAGGCATGTGGGTAGTGAGAGGAAGATAAAAAGAAAAGATAAAAGGAACTGTAGTCTTTCATTGTTGTCACCTGATATCTTGGCATTCTTTAATATTTTTTTGCGGATGACAAAAAAAATTGCTTGCGTGATAAGTAAAAGTTCTATTTAGTGCTGGGAAAGACAACAAAAAAAAGGGGGGGGGGAAGAGTTGACCGATAAAAACAGTAACAAGATACTGATATTCTTAAAGCGATAAACACTTGTCATCGGCAAAAAATATTAAAGAATGCCAAGATATCAGGTGACAACAATGAAAGAAGTGAATAGAACTCTTATGTGGCATTGTTAAAAAAAAAATTGCTTGCGTGATAAGTAAAAGTTCTATTTAGTGCTGGGAAAGACAAAAAAAAAAGGGGGGGGGGAGAAGAGTTGACCGATAAAAACAGTAACAAGATACTGATATTCTTAAAGCGATAAACACTTAACAATGCCACATAAGAGTTCTATTCACCTCGTAGGGTAACATTTTCACGATGCCAGACACGATTTTTATTTACTCCGTGAGGAAACTATTTCACGATGCCGTACAAGACACAAACAACACACATCGTGTGGATTCAACTTCTTCATCATCTCCCTACAGCTACAGTGTGTGTCTCTCCGGTTTGTTTTGTAAAGATCGGTGTCCTTGTAACGTGACTTTTCAACTGCTTTCCATGTGACCCTGAGAATCATTGTCCAAGTTAACGGGACGGGACCTCCTGTGGCCTTCTCTTTCATAGCTTTAAGGCCTGTCACTGACTTTATGGGTTGTTAACCCTATGTTACTAAGGCCATCCCGAATGGGTGATTTCGTTCTTATCCACTCTTCAATCTATCCAAAGAGGCCAGAATGGGGAATAATCACTGAGCCATGCTCTCTGTAATTAATGGAGTAGTTCCAAAAATGGCACTACTCTTGGCTGATCATCGGCGATAATGAAATAGGAAGTCGATATCCCGAGTGTGCGGTGCATTTTCTTCTCACACGTGTGGTCTGTGGTCCAGATTTAGCTCGATGAATTTCCGATCAATATCATGACGTTCCCTGTGTATGACGAACTTGCTTCTTCTCACCCCCTCCTCTTCACCTCTCCCCCATGTGTCTTGAATGACACACTCGGGTCATAAAAGATCGCCAAATCAGAGCCAGATGAAAACTACTGTATAATTTGAAATAACACGTTATTAAACTAACGCTGGTGGTGGTGATGGAGAGCATCTTGCTTTCTGCGTTGGAGTTTGCAGTATGGTAAGTAATTTAGTCAGGATATTGTAGGCACTAGCATTCGAATTTTGCGCCTTTTGAAATCCTGAAATCTGGTTTCGGTCGTTAGTGTTCTTTCAAGTCGTTTGAAAAGTACGATACGACCGAAGACGATTGATTTCCTGAAATTAACGTTTTGTTTGACTGAGCTGATTTCCAATTTCAAGACGTTTTTTGAAACCCACTTTTCCTGTAAGCGCTTTTGCCACCGTCTTCGACCACAACAGCAGGACGGTGCTCAGGGCCGTAGCTTGTCCGCCTGTCCCCCCTTCCTCTCGCACAACCATCGCTTGGGGGCTCCATCCTTATTTCTCTTCTCTTTCCTCTTTTGCTTATCTCATGTTTCTCCTCCTTTCTTTGAGGGCTTCCTCACCATCGGAGCCTCATTGTTTTGCATTATGGGGCGACGAGTGGCAGTTACGGCCCTGGTGGTGCTGTGAACTGTGAACAAAGACATTATTCTGTCATTCAGCAACACGTTTGGCAGCAGTGGCCATAGGGAGTTGTTGACTGTGACCGACCGCAGAAGTGTTTATCCCCGTAGGATTTTTTGTTGGCTCAGGGTAACGGGGCTCGGTTAATGCTGTTGTTGAGACCACATTAGCGGATTTAGGAGACTTGTATTGAGAGAGCGTTTGGGGAAACGAAATTAGGTGGTGAGTGATATGTTGTAAGGGCAGGGGATTCCGAAAGTTTCAGAACTTTTATACCTCAGAGATTACAGTCTACGGAAAATGTACAAGCCCTACTATGATGTTGAGAAAACACACAAAATCCGTATTTTCGCTGACTGGTATTAATAAAACTTTACACTGTCGTTACTGTACTTTATTTCTGAAGGACTGGTTCGAGACTCGTCCTCAGTGCTACTTGCCAGTGTCATTTGACCTCCGATAGCCAGGTCTCGAGATTGCTATGCTTATTGACTGCTTGAGAAAGAGACAAAAGCTGTCTGAGAATATCCCTTATGTGATGGCATCGATCCTGTACCACTGTATTGATCCAGCAGGGGAACTGGACACCGGTTATGTTCAGGCGTCTGGTCAGAAAATTTTGTAACCCCCCC
>JAWQUT010000378.1:612821-711022 GCA_033807755.1 Ellobium chinense | reverse complement strand
GGAAAAGCTTACCAGTAGATGTTTACTACCTTTGGTCATCTCCGATCATAGCAAAAGTTATATATAATTGGTCATTTACTTGAAACACCCCTTCCAGTGTCACAGTTTGAGAACCCCTCATATTAGGTTCAGAAGGAACCCAGTGCCTCGTGGATGAGATATGAAAAGACAAAATAGAGGTGATGAAAGGTATGTGGGTTTTAAAACTTGGGGGGGGGGNAAGTCTTTCTGGTACTGTACTGCATTAGACGGAACAATTAGAGATAGACTTGTGTTGGTGCTGTCTTTCTGTTGACGGGAAAGCCTTTTCCCGAGTTTGATGGTAGCCTGGCGCTTATGATGTTATCTGATGAGATAGCAAGGCTTTGGATGGTTCAGTTACGTCAAGGAGCGTAGTGCTTATGTTAAAGTGTTGGTCATGGGGCAATGTAGATATTGATGATGGCGTTTTGTTACTGTCTTATGCCTAGTCTTGGCGGGATGCATAGCTAGAGATGAGGAGGCGAGGAAGGCTCAAGTTGGCTTAGGAACGCCGAATAGAATAATATTATGTTGCTAAGTTGGACACTGGACAGTGAAAGTGTTGATTATGAGGGCTTTGTGACTTCGTCTCGAGCAAAGTCTAGGTTGTCCGGAAAGGAGAAGAGAGAGCGGGGAAAGGAGAAAGTTAATAATAATAAAAACTTGGGCTGAACAATACAAGGACGGATGGGAACACATGAATGTACAAGTAAAATATACAGCATAACTGTATGTTGGTCCAAGGCAAAAGTTTATTTCGCATATTGCAACAAAACAGCCGACTGTGCCGGTATAAGGCCCTTCTATTCCCATGCATCTGCAGCAGATTCAAATGATCTGCTACCCCACTCGAAGTTTTCTTAGTGTTTTGGTTCATCTGAAGGAAGCGCCCAATAGTAAAACAAAGACACATACACTCACAAACCACCCAGTAAAGATAAGCACTACGTGTAGTTTCATTTTGTGGTTAAGGTAAAAATCAAAGCCCAGGTGAGGAGCCCATCTGGCATATTATTCCAACACCTCGAAGAACATCTGTGAAACAGTATACCTTCCAGAGCATGCCTGGCGTGGAGTGCCGATGGTGTGAAAGACTGATGCGTACTCACGGGACGCATGGCTCATTTCAGTAGTTCATAGCCTCAAGTTTTTTTTAATACTTTCACAGCAGTTGCGGTACTCAAGGCAGCTCGCTTCCAGATTGGAAGAGCAGTGATCTACTAATACCGAGAAGGTTAACTTCTTTTAGGAATGAAATTAAAACCAGCGGGTCATTTTCTGTTCGCTTTGTAGTAAACCAGACGAAGCATTACCTTAAACCCTGGTGCTGTGTCGTAAGTTTATGGACAATTTGCTTGAGGTGGATCAGCATGCTTTCATAGTCATACTCTTGATTGGTATGAATGCCCAAAGCATGTATTATTGTAAAGCCGCAAGATCCTTGATGCATATCAGTGGAAAAGGAGATTTTTTTTTTCCGGTGGAAGGGGAGGGGGTTGCACTTTAACGGCGGGTACATTGTATCCGAGCACTCCTTCTTAAAATTAGTAAATTACTCATGTATGTGGAACATACTGTACTGTACTGATCTTAGCGCGTTCGCAGACATATCGACCGAGGCGGCCTCCATCCCCATCTTATCGCTTTGAGTTTCTCGAACCAACGACTTTCTTTCCCCCTCTCTCTCCTCTCTGTATATTATTTTCTCTCTCTCTCTCTCTCTCTCTCTCTCTCTCTCTCTCTCTCTCTCTCTNTCTCTCTCTCTCTCTCTCTCTCTCTCTCTCTCTCTCTCTCTCTCTCTCTCTGGGAGCAGCAGATTCACCATCGCTGCTGTTTGCCGGAGATCGTAGCATGACTTATCTGTCGCTCATGGAAGCTGTGTTCGTCCGCACAGGGTACCGATCTGTAAACTCCCCCCTCACCACCTTACTGCTCAGTCTGAGTCCATCTCTTGTAAATTCTGTTGCCAGTGTTGTTGTTTTGTTGGTGTTTTTTTTTCTTCTTCCAGACCATGCAATCGCGCGATTCGCCCTTTGAATTTCAAAATTCCCCCAAATGATGTATCAAACGCATGCCGATCTTCTCTTCTCTCCTGCACTTCAAAGTTTGCATCACCTAAGGAAAACCTAAAATCTCTCTAAAATATTACCTCTTAAATTTATAGCAAATGGGTGGGGCCAGAGGGGGGAGATACCTTTCCCAACCCATATGACCCGGAGAAAACACTAATTGAATGTCATCGTGCAAGTTTATTCCGCATTTAGTAAATTTTAATAGCAGAAGCGACCATATGTATTTGCTCTAGATATTGTTCTTGTTTGTAGATGGCACACATCTTTGCAGATCTCCCTCATTTTATTTCCGTCACCTTTCCCATAGCCCTGCCGACCTCTTACCACGGCCAGCTATCGCTTACCATCTTCCTGTTTCCTGTTGCCGCAATCCCTATACGATGCTTATCCCCCTTCCCCTCTTCCGCACCCCCTCGCCCTGTTTTAATGCTTATCGGCCGGCGCCGGGGCGTTGTCTGGAATTCCGAAGGTCAGGTGTAAAAGGCCGCAGCGCATCCTCTCTTCTTTGTCATCCACGTGAGCTGCTTGTCATAGTTATATTTATCATAGGGTGAGTGTAGTGTCGGGGAACTGCATCCCGTAGTAAAGAGTATAAACCCATGCAACATGCAGGTAATCAATGTACAGATAACTCCGCGTAGTTGCAGCACATTGGGTGCATGGACAGATATATGTGTTTAAGAATTTCCTATTATCCAGTGACATTTGTTAACAAAACAGCGTTCTGTTGTCTGAAAATTGTTGCGATTAAGCGGAGTCAGCGGTGGTAAGAAGGCATTGTTTTAATTCCAGATAAACAGTTGAGAGTGAAAAAAAAAGACATGACATGGCCATCTGTATTTTACCGTCAGATGTGTTCAGTTCTAAATAACAGCTGGGCCATGTGATAGTGATAAATCTGCATTAAACTGTCTTTAACTTTCCTAGGGAGTTATCTGGATAGAGGATATCACCACAAAACAGCACTAGGTCAACTCATCCCATCGTCCTGTTTCACGTGCTCGTAGAGTTCGATGGAATACTACTCTATTTTGAGCTTTGTGTGTTTTCCACTTGCGTGGTGGAAATCGGATGATCGAGACGGAATGTTTCGAAAACCCATCACAGCGAAATCAGGGCCGTTACCGTAGGCTGTGTTGTGGATGTGGGGACTGGAAAGGGGGGGNGGGGGGGGGGGGGGTCAGGAAGCATTGCGCCAATAAGTCTTATAGTCTATAAAGATCAAGGCAAAGGGAAGAAAATGTGTAGAGGAAAGGGGTGAATCAAATAACCTAACTTCGCGCGGTATTTGGTACATGGGTATGGGTATGGTTGGTAAAATATTATTATGATACGCTTTAGCCGGAACAAATCTGCTTGAGAGAATTGGGAGAGNGGGGGGGGGGGGGGTCAGGAAGCATTGCGCCAATAAGTCTTATAGTCTATAAAGATCAAGGCAAAGGGAAGAAAATGTGTAGAGGAAAGGGGTGAACCAAACAACCTAACTTCGCGCGGTATTTGGTACATGGGTATGGTTGGTAAAATATTATGATACGCTTTAGCCGGAACAAGTCTGGTTGAGAAAATTGGGAGGGGTGGTGGAGGAGGGGATAGTGAGAGCGAGAGAGACGGGCTCTTTGTATCGCTTGGATGATAAGATATGTACAATTTACAAAGGTTCAATGCCGATAGAAATACCTGCTAGTACTGTTACAAAAGGTACTGCCCATAGTCACCAACTTACTTATATGTATAATAAATACCACACATGTGATATGATGTGAAGTACCAGCGGGTATTCTGTCACCATGCCGTCAGATATATAATCAATAGTGACGTTTTCTAGTTCGTTCTTGCTTTGAAGTGAGTGGAGTGGGAATTGAAAGCTGTTGTACTTTGGGCTTGTCGCGTCGAAGAATTTGTCATTACCGCCTCTGTCGATTTTGCCGACCAATCGTTGAAGAATCGATGTCAGGCTTGAGACAAAATGAGAGACGCTTGGTAGGGCACCGATTTTTTCTTGTCGTATCGCTCATGCTAAGTCTACGATACCCGGTAATAACTAATGCGCTTTACGTGTATGAATCTTGATGTCGGTTTTGTGTGTGTGTGTGTGCGTGTGCGCGCGCGTATTTCCAGACCATTCATGTGACTCTTTTAAGTTAAAGTTGTCAGGAAAGGGACACGGCCCACGACTAACTGGTAACCTCTCCCCTCCTCCCCCTTCCATCTCCGAGTTCTCTCTAGTCCCTCCTTCTCTATAAAAATGAAAGCCTTTGCTATTATACCAAAGCAGTTTTATTTCTTTCATCGACCTCAGCTATGCCTATTTGCCTTTGCTCAGAATATCGCTCACTGAAAGGAGGTGAGAGGTAGAAGCAGAAAAAAGACAAGGCTAATGAGCATGGATAGATAAGATGAAATGTCAAAACCGTCGTTTATTTCGGCGCATTACTCATCAGGGATGTGTACATGCTTCGAATCGAGATAATCTCGAAATCAGGTCATCTCATACAACAAGATGAATATTATTTTACCTTCGTTCCTACCGGCCAAAGACAGTACAGTCTTTGTCCCCGGCCCTTATGGCTTCATCTGGGGAACACCTCTAGATTTTCCGAGAGGAAAAACAATGCGAGCCTGAACAAAGCTAGGAGAAGTAATAAGTGCCATTACCATGCGCTGAGGTAGCAGTGGGATGTCCCATTTCCTGCTGAAGATTTAGCACCTCTCAGCATTCCTGCGGAAGAACGGCTGGTGATGATGGTTAATCCATTAGTTTTCCCTTAGTGCAGGTACCAACAGCACCCGCTAATTGTATCCGTGCACGAAAGGGATCGTTGACTGGTCAAGCAATTTGCAGGTCGATTGGCTTGCAACTTTCCACCGTATGAATCGGGTCTGGTCATAGATAGGTGGATGCGTGAAGAATAATACTGATATACGATATCTTGGCTAGGGAAACTTTGTCTTCAATTCAGCGTACTGTCTGTTACCTCCTGCCGTAATAATGGTTAATACATGAGTATTCTGTCAATAAGATCTCAACATGGTGGTTGTATCCACTACATGACTTTTCTCGCGCAAAAAGATCATTACAATTTTTGATCTGAAAAACCATATCTTTTTTGGGTAGTTAGTATCTTCCATAGGAAGTGATTAAACCTTTCAATTTCAAGTCAGTGTTTTATCTTATATCTCTGTCGTGATGATGGCTAATCTAATAGTGTTCCTTCAGTGTCGGAAGAACTTGCAGAACCGTTAAATGAATCCGCTCACGAAAGGGATCATTGGTGGGTCAAACTGTCAGCTGATCGATCTGCTTGCAACTTTTGACCTGAGGGACCACGTTTTCTACATGGTAGATCCGCATCTTACCAGGGAAAGCAACAGTTAATTCAGTGTTTTGTCTGGTCCCTCTGCTGTGCAAATCTAATTGTGTTCCGTCAGTGCATATCCTGGCATGCTAAAGCTGGAAACATCGGCTTAATGAATCAGCGCACGAAAGGGATCATTGACTGGTCAGACTGTTGGCAGATCGATCAGTTTGACACATTTGACCTCGAAGGTCATGTCTTTTACATGTTAGGTTCGCATCTTACCAAGGAAAACAAAAATCAGTTCACTGTTTTGTCTGATACTTCCGCCATGATGATGGCAAATCTAATAGTGCGCCGTCAGTGCAAATCCTGGCATGCTAGTGAGGGCAACATCGGTTTTTATGAATATATGTGCACGAAAGGGATCATTGACTGGCAGATTGTTAGCAGATCGATCTGCTTGCAACTTTTGACTTGAGGGGCCGGTGGGTCTTTTAACACGGAAGACAATAGTCAGTTCAGTGTTTTGTGTGATACTTCTGTCGTGATGATGGCTAATCAGATAGTGTTTCGTCAGTGCAGGTTCCTGCATGCTAGAGCTGGCAACATCAGCTTAATGACTCTGCACACGAAAAGATCATTGACAGGCCAGGTCATCGGCAGATCGATGTTTTCCTTCAATATTTGACCTTAGGGGTTAGAACTGGTCTGTGGCGCTGAAGTCATTAGCCCTGGGAGAAATGTTATTGAGTATATTCAGATTTAATTAATTTGATACGTCACCGACCTGATAATTTTTTTTTCACCTCTCTTTTAATGCATCACCAGTTACAGCGCCAACTCTTTAACTGACAGCACTAAGTTTTCTGCTCTTGTTTGCATATTTGGAAGTTACATCATGGGCGGCTTTTCTTCATTTTGGAACGAGTTTTTTTTTNGGGCTAAAAATCGCCTGTTCGCTTCGAAAATGTAATTTTAACAGGTCTGTTGTTAACAATGTATTAGTTTCACTCGCTAACGGTCTAATTGGAGTATGCTGATGAAGCATAGATTATCTCAAGGGAAAGACGTCGCGTCCCGATTTATTACGACTTTGCCCTGAGCAGCAAAACTAATGTCGCATAGCTTCTGAAGTTATGTCGCCAGTATTGGTTTACTGTTGCACAGCACACGCTCGTCAAACGAAAAAAAAAAAAAAGTCAAACATAATATAAATCTGTCCACAAAAATCAATATATACGGGTGTTTGTTGTTCGAAAACTGGAACTGGAAACAGGTCTTAATTATAGAAGCGAGGCTTGAAGGTTTTGTGACTGCAGATTTGATCGAGCGATGCGAAAGGGGTCGAATTCCTGAGCGTGTTATTCAGCAGGCGGTAATACAGTATTGGACTGGCACAACTGGCTAGAGGAAAAGAGAGAAGGGGGGAGGGAGATGAGAGTGGAGATATGGCATGTAGAAGGCTTAGGAAAGCAGGAAGCAATCAATGGAACAATAATGGTCCCATGAGAGACTCTAATCAGCCGAGTGATGCACTGGATGTGCGTGCCTGCGAGATAGAGAGACAGACGGGAAAAATATGAAAGAAAAAGAGAGATTGTAAGATGGTGCGTGTCACATGCGGCTGACAGGGAACACAGCGCATCCAAACAAGGGTGTAGACCACAAGGGACGATCTCTTCCTCCTCTCCCCTCTCTTTCTCTCCTCCCTCCTCCTCCTCTCTTCTCTCCCCCCCCCCCCCCCCCCCCCNGGGGGGCTAAAAATCGCCTGTTCGCTTCGAAAATTTAATTTTAACAGGTCTGTTGTTAACAATGCATTAGTTTCACTCGCTAACGGTCTAATTGGAGTATGCTGATGAAGCATAGATTATCTCAAGGGAAAGACGTCGCGTCCCGATTTATTGCGACATTGCCCTGAGCAGCAAAACTAATGTCGCATAGCTTCTGAAGTTATGTCGCCAGTATTTGGTTTACTGTTGCACAGCACACGCTCGTCAAACGAAAAAAAAAAAAAAGTCAAACATAATATAAATCTGTCCACAAAAATCAATATATACGGGTGTTTGTTGTTCGAAAACTGGAACTGGAAACAGGTCTTAATTATAGAAGCGAGGCTTGAAGGTTTTGTGACTGCAGATTTGATCGAGCGATGCGAAAGGGGTCGAATTCCTGAGGGTGTTATTCAGCAGGCGGTAATACAGTATTGGACTGGCACAACTGGCTAGAGGAAAAGAGAGAAGGGGGGAGGGAGATGAGAGTGGAGATATGGCATGTAGAAGGCTTAGGAAAGCAGGAAGCAATCAATGGAACAATAATGGTCCCATGAGAGACTCTAATCAGCCGAGTGATGCACTGGATGTGCGTGCCTGCGAGATAGAGAGACAGACGGGAAAAATATGAAAGAAAAAGAGAGATTGTAAGATGGTGCGTGTCACATGCGGCTGACAGGGAACACAGCGCATCCAAACACGGGTGTAGACCACAAGGGACGATCTCTTCCTCCTCTCCCCTCTCTTTCTCTCCTCCCTCCTCCTCCTCTCTTCTCTCCCCCCCCCCCCCCCCCCCCCNCCGGGGTCACGATTTGAAATGGGGAAAAGAGTAGACACGAAATCATACTTGCCACATCTACAGCTGACCTGAAAATGACAATTATCCTCTATTCCATTCTCTCCTCTCCTCTTTATGAATGACACCCACGATCTCCGCTTACATCCAGAAGCGGACTTGCCTAAAGTGCAGACTTGTTTGTTGCATCAGCATCGCTGGCTTTGCTTCTCAGCGGCACACAAACACTCTTCAGAATGGATCAGTCAGACAGTATGCATTCATTATCCTTGCTAAACGCTGAAGAGAGAGAAGGGGGGGGGGCGGTAAATATGGACAATGACCTTCTCTATCTCGTGCGAACCGTTCAGGCTTATGAAGTCTCATTTTTCTTTTCTTATATGAATTATAAAATATACAATAGAATCAGGAACTTGAATTGGGGGAAGAGGGAAGGGTTAAGTTTATATATTCGAGTGTGTGAAAGTTTAGAGTTCATGAATAGAATTTAATGGAGAAGTCGCTGGATATAAAGAAACTGTTTTTTTCGTCTTTGTTTCTAAGTATTATGTAAGGCTCGAGGTTTCAAGATCCTATTCATTGTATGAGGTCCTTTTCTTTGATTTTAATGACTAGATAACAACCTATACGCTAGAGAAAAATGTAAGGCGAACATTGAGCATGACTGTTAAGTGTCCTAGTATTCTTAGATGATATGATTTTGTCTCCCTCAGAAATGCAAAACCAAAACAATCGATGAAGGAGCATACACGGCTTTCAAAAAACCAACCTTTTGTGCTCCCTTTTTATTGCCTTCGGCTCACCCTTTTTCTTTCGCAATAAACCCCCTCAGCTGACTATCCATGTAATATGCACTCGGGCACAACTTTCTTCTTATCTGATATAGGCAGCGGGCATCCCTGATTTCTCAATAGGCAAGCAGCCGTGGCGTATGAAAATCATGGTTAGACGGTTTTGAAAGTCAGGCACGTGAATTGGATTTATTTAATAAAGGGTAGAAAATCAAAGAAGGCTCTGACACAAATATAAACTCAGCACCGGACATGTTCAGTTCATAAGAGAATTATGGCGAAACTTCAGATTTTTAGATGGGGGGACGGCTGTGTATAAAGTGCTTCAAATGAGAGGCTTATTCGCATTATCATACGATGAAACCATAGTGAAATTATCTGGTGTCAAGGATTTTCACGATAGCGCAAATTATTGATTCCCATTTCTTTTAAGATTAAACGAAAAATACACGTGTCCAACTCTTAACTGACCTTTGAATTTATTTATAAACGTTGTTCGAGAACATGTGACTCGGAACGTCAACAGTGCTGTTAGATACACTAAATAACTGAGCGTCGGTTTTCATTTCGTTACACGATTTGTTGATTGTCCCACATTTCGGACAGTGTAAAACCATTGACAACATGACACACAGACACAAAGAAAAAAGAAAATGCGCAGCGGGTCAATGTAAACATTCGCTGACAAACAGCATTGATTTTGCAGAGACACTTAGATGACACTTTCTATTGAGTTCCTGGTCAAGGAAGAATATAGGGGAATCTCTTGACCTCGAACTTACGGCACTCAACAAATCCATATTGCGTTGCTTTGGCCCAAGTTCTCCCGCTCCTTTCCCCAATTCCCCCTCGAAGTTTTGTCCAGGAAGTTGAAGAACAGCTCATGGACTTCACACCTGTCAATGAATTGGAGGTGGTGACATTCCACTATACTGCACAGTAATAGTAGAGAGCTTTTGTTTTCAAGTTCGGATCAGTTACTGGCCGTTCTTGGCAGAGGTTGGCATGCGTCTAAGGCATTTCCCGTCATTAAGATCGTATTTGACGTTGCGAGGTAGAATGAGGTGTGAATTTCACGTCCAGCTAGGACATGTAATGTGCAATATGATCGGAACACACGGAAATGCGCTACTTTATCTCTATCCTACCATAACGGCGCTCCTTTATCTCTGCCCTGCCATAACGATTCAAGATTTAGATTGAAAGTCTTTATTAGGCTCTGGGCCAATAACACAACTACAGTACATAATTTATATATATCAAATCAAAGAAAGTGATAACGAAGGCAAAGAGGTGAGAAAATGAAGAGAAAGAAATGGAAGAATAAAGCAGAAAAAAAGAAAAACAAATGTGTTAGAATTAATGTTTAATACTGTATATGCATCAGTCACTTTCTTTCTCGACACTTTCTCATGGTCTCTCATGCCAGTTCGTAACGGTTCGTAATCTTTAATCAAAGAGTGAGAGGTCATCACTGAACCGCAGTGTGGAAGTTAAGCCAGATAGTTCTTTCCATACAGTCAGCCTTGATGTTACTGAGCTCGCATAATGATATGCTTAGTGGTCTGTGGTGCCTCTTGTCTGTACGCTTCGATCTTTCTTAACTTCACCGTCTACCGAATATGCCCAAGGAGCTATAGGGCACGGCTTTGTTGGCTTGAAAATTCAATAATGTCCATAAAGGTTTGCACGCTCACGGGTTGAGGCTTCTGTTTGGGGAATAAATTAATTGGCGCACGAAACCGACGCCATATTGATTTCCCAATCTGTCTGATGGAATGGGTCACCTTGTCTGCGTTACTCCTCAGTCTCGCCTTGGGGCTGTTATCTGTGTCAGTTTGCCTGACATCTTAGTGATAGTAACAGATCTTTCAAAAGTGTTAACAGTGCAACAACAACACTGTGCTTGTTCCCTGAGCTTCGGAAAATCTGAGTAAAGACATTTTGTTGCTGTTTTTTTAAAATTATTTTTATGCTATCCTACTTCATTGGCATCTTAGACTCTGTTTTAGTTCCGCTTTGAATAATAACACCCCCCTCCCCCCCCAACAAAAACAAAAAAAAAACCACAACAAAAAAAAACAACAACAAAACTTGACAGCAAATTCAAGAATTGCTAAATTGCTTGTAAACATATTTGTTATTTTCCAATTTCAGCAAATTGTCAAAGACATTTGCCGTTATGAAATCCTATAGTATTGTTAAGCCTATGATCGATCACATCCTCGAGATGTCAGGGACATCATAGATTCACCAATGAGACACTGTCACTCGTAGTCCCTACCCGCTAAGCCCAGGACATTTTGTTCATTGCCTTTCTGTCAGTTTCCTTCGTCTGTCCTGTCAGAAGTCAGAACTGGTGGGATTTCTTGGGTCACTGGTTAGTTTGTTGGGTTTCTGGTGTATGGCAGTCTTTTAGGCATGGTACTTTGCTATGCATCTCTGTTAGATTTATGGTATCAGTGGATTATGTTTGTTGCCGCAGAGTACATTTAAATCACATATTCCTATCCTGTTGCAGCTTACAGTTGCTTCAATTTTCAAATTTAAACAGATACAGAGTCCATTGTTCTCTTCAGGAATGCTGAAAGCTTAGCCCTCGCTTTCTCCAGCAACCTGTATTCTCCTCTTTCGTTTGAAGTTCTGATTCTTATTGATTTTGGCTCCCCCAGAGAGGGTCACCATGACCGACCAGAACAGAAACCTGAGGCAGGTTTCTAGTGAATTCTGTTTAAATTATAGATTGCCCTGTGAAGTCAGTAAAAAAGAGGTTAGCTCCTTTACATTCCATATTCAGCTGAAGATTGGGTTGGGAGGGTTTTAACATCTCCAGGACACAGGGCAGTCAGTTCTGTTCTCTTGTATTGAATACAGCAATGGAGCTGTAAGTGTTATGTCCAGCATGGCTGTGATAAATAGATCTAACTACACTATGGCGCTTTTGCTTACATCACTTCATCACAAAAAATGTTTTAAGTTGAAGTGTTGAATAAGCTTTTTGCTCATCACTTTACTCTTACTTAGTGTGAGGTTGATTAGGCAAAGATATCCAAGTCAATCAACTAGCTGCACCTCAGCAGGAGGGGAGATTGAAAAAAAACCAACTGTCATTATGCGGAGGATGCACATTAACAGTACTTTTTGTATCTTCCTCTTCTTATTAATTAAGAGTTTATCTCACTTTTCTCACTGACAATAGAATGCAATTAGGCAAAGAGGCAATTCAGTGGATTCAGCTGTATAATGTATGATCAGTTCCACTTACTTGCAGCTCCTCAGGAGCTTGGAAAGTTGCATTTATCCAGTGACTTGTATATTATATTAACGTCTAATATTTTGTATAGTGGAAAATGTAATAAAGCAGAAGTTGCAAGTATGCAGATTGCAGTTAAGTGGAGTTGATTGTATTTATTAAGTCTTATACTGCTGAGACTATCATTAGCCAAACATCTTATCTCTGAGTAACAGGCATGAAAATGCTAGAAATGCAGGCAGATGCAGGAGAGTGCATACAGTCAGCAGCAAGCATGAGATATAGAGCTTTCAGGACAGTACTGTTTTCCTCAAAATCTGGCTGTTGATGTTTTTGTTGTGGGTCTGGGGTAAAGTCTAGTGAGCAGACCGGTCTGTGAGAGAGGCATTGTTTACCAACTCCTTTACATTTGTTTTCATTCCTGCTGCGGTCCTTTACTGCATCATCCATCCGCTGACTGGCCTCTTCTGGCTTCTCAATTGTGATCAAATAGAAATGGCAGGCGAAGTAAATAAACCGGCCAAAGGAATGAAGCTAACATACCAAAAGAGTTGGCAAAGCAACTTTGTCAGGGAAAGGGATTGTTTACCAGATGGACTCAACAGCAGTGTGTGTCACTTTATAGTTTGTAGGGTTAGGGATTTTGTGACCTCATGAGATGACCTTAAGGGTGTAGCTGCATAAAGACATTAACTTTCACACTTTTCTGTTAGACTGCATCCCATCCTTGTCTAACTGTGTATACAGATAGTTGTCTAGTTTAATGAAGGGCGAATCTGATACACTCAGATGATTATCTTGGCAGCTCTACCTGCCTCTCCTTTTATAGGGCCTTAAAGGCCTTAAATTATGACTTCTATCAGATGTCATTTTGCTGCTGTAAATTTGCACAGTTTTCACCAGACATTTTAAGTTTGCTAACAATGACTGTCTGACAAGTTTTAATGCATGGAAAGATATCTGTTAGATGGGGAAAAAATTTGCTCTATTCATATGGGCTATGTAACCATAAAAAGCTAAAACAGCATTGATGACAGTGTTTTCCTGCTTTTAAGCGTGGACTGGGTTGAGCATTTTCCTCTGCCTGTCTACTCAGTCAGGTTTATGTTTGTCCTTGGTTGACCTCCCATAACAGAACCATTATATCGTAGGCACGATCCATCACAGCTGTCTGTCACCTTCTTTTGCTCCCTTACACTTTACTGCACAGTCTGAAGTTTCCCTAAGGATCATAAGATCGTTGATACAGTAAATCATTTTTCTGCTTCTTTTAGTATGTTTGGCTGTCATTTTTCTGCTGCATTTAGTATATTTGGCTGTGGTTGTTTATAGCATACATAATGTTGTATTCAGTAGCTTATTTTAATAGTAAAAACTTCCTAAGGACTTCGTCCAGTCTCCATGTTCAACTACCAAAGAACAAAGAGGAGGTACTATGAGTTTAATAGTAGGTAACTAAGTACATGTAGTTTAAGTTGTTTAAAAGAGGTGTTGCAAAGCCCCATTTCAAAGTTTCAAAGCAAGAATGAGAAGTTCTGGGTGTGACTTGACAATGGAGTGTGTTCACCTGCAGAGTTGTTGAGTGGTTGTGTGGAAGTGGCAGATAAGAGTGAGACAGTAAGCGAAGAAGACCAAACACTCTAATGAAGACAGAAAGCAACTGGTTGCTGCTCTACATCCTCTGTCACCTCTTGAAGCTGCCTTTCATGGTCCCTGTTCATGTTGATTTAGTCTTCCCTGTGTGTAACTAACAGTCTTTTATTTGCTCTGCCCTCTTCACTGTGAGGACTTATAACATGATTACGTTGGTTTTATTAAGTGCAGCTGTTGCACCGGCTGCTAAAGAAGCTGTTAAAGTCATTGATCTCCTCAGTTTTTAATCAAGGTCATGGCTTTTTTCTTTAAACCCTCCTCCTCACAAAGTGGAGCTTTTTTTTAAGAGAGTTCTACAATGGTAGTGTTGTCATTTTTCAATTATCTAAATACATTTTAGCAAGATAATGTTTTAAGTTCAAGATATGCCAGTTTGAACAAGCGGTTTTTATTAAGAGTAACCTGTCAGATAGTCAACACAACCATTGATTTTGCCACATTCATGAGGTGTCATGATTTGAGCACTCAAACCTATAAAGACAGTCCTTGAAGTCATTAGTCTTTGCATATTTCAATAGGTACACAAGAGCTGAGTTTGTTTAGCACAGTTGGTGGGCCAGTTGTAGTCTATCTGTTGAAGGTTATTGATCTTGTCACGATGGAGATTGTTTTGGATTTAGGAGTGATTGTAATAGTTGGGTATAAGCATTGTCTTTGCTACCTTCTTTCAACTTTATGTGGGCCAATCTCTGCCAGTGTTTTGACATCGTCATTTCAGTCTATCCCAAAATAGATTGAAATGAAGAGGTTAGCTTCAGTTGTGTTCACTGTACTTTTTTCACTTGGGTGAAATAAAAAAAGGCCCCATTTATCAGGATGTTTTAGACAAGTTTTTATTTATTTAGAAGTCATTGGTACAGATTTGGATTACATATCTCCTTCAGAAATGCCCTTTATCAGCAAGTGCTGTAATTCAGGCTCGTTTTGATGAGCCATTACAGCTTGAATATATTTTTATTGGTAGGTTCAGTTTTACTGCTCAGCAAATATGACAGTTACAATCTGTCACTGTTTACTCTGTGTGACTGTAAACAATTTAGGATATTTTTTTTTTCAGCCTTCACTGCCATCTCAGCTCATGGAATTTTGTAGAAATCTGCTGGCATTTAAGACTTTCATAACTGTGCGGTGGACAATGTTGAGGACATTTTGACAGAATGACGCTATATTTTTTAAAATCTTCACAAGCTCAGTTAATAAACCCACAGCTATCATCACTTTTCATGCCTGTGAACATTTTGATGTGACATCAGCAAATCTTTGCATCTGATAAGTGCTAAGATCTGAATGATTTTGTTGCAGTCAACAGGAAGTTTTGATATACAGATTTGAAAATAAAAAAAAAAAAACACAACAAAACAACAAATGAAAATTGGACTTTTATTTATCTTAAAGGAAATTGTTTTACAACACATTCTTGTACAATATTAGTAATCTCATTCATAATACTCTTAAATAAAGAATGTTATATACATATACACAAATGAAATTAGTAACAAAATCGCGGAAAAATTGCTGCAGTGCAGCACCCTGGTCTTCCAAGCTCTAAAGCCGGGTACTCATATACCTTGGTGGAGTGAGTTTTGGGGGTAAAGTGTCTTAACCAAGGACTTGCAGTGCAAACCATGTGACATGGAGTTGAATCCAAAAAGCTTAGACTTGATAGTTGATAGTCTAAGATTGTGAATATCACAAGCCTTACGACCAGGCTGCCAACTTTTTTTTTTTTTTTAACCTGTCTTCAAGATATAATGTTCTTCCAACATCAGAGATCTCATCACATACTTCTTAACCATGACAGTAATTTTTTTTTTCACCTGGTCATGTGAAATGAAGTCAGCAAGATCTATGCACCTAAATTATATTTGTTGACTGACAGTCGTACTTGGTGTTATCTTTGCTATTCAACTTGATTTTTTTGGCTGTGTAAAGATTCCATTGATGGTAGCTTTAATTTTAGACCAAAGTTTTCAGTAATACCTCAGTCGTGTTTGGGATTTCCTGATCAGCCCATTCTTTGGAGACTCCAGTTGTATCCTTTCAGGTTTTTCTTTTTTTAAGTACAGGAACTGTTTGAATTTAAAATTAATAGTTGTTGTCCAGAGGTCAGCAAGAACAACAACAACAACAACAACAACAGCAACAACAACAAACGCCAGACAGGGGAAAACTTGTGGCTGATGTACTTCCCTTCCTCTTATTCAGATTGAACTAAAGGTGGTAGTGGTTTTTTTTAATGGTATTTTTTAAACCACATTTTTTAAAAAAAAATGTTGTCATGAAACAGTCAAAACCTTTTGCTCTATTAATAGATGTCCCCTTTTTTGTCTTGTTCATTTCAGAAACAAAGCAATAGCAGACTACCTCTACCAAAATGGATTTCAAGGTGCCCTAGAACATTTCCAGAAAGAGGCTGGAATGGTATGTATGGTCTACTTTTTTCTTCTTTTCTGTAGTCTGAGGGGGAACAACCAAGTATCATTTTTAGATAAACATTTATGTATACGTACTATCTTGGGTTTCATCTTCAGCAGCTGGAAATGTGACAAATTTCAGCAGTCATCAGGTATTTGAACGATTCATATTTGCAATTGAGGCTTAGATGAAAATCTTCAGAAGAGATGCAAGTGAAACCTTGAATGTGCTTTCAGGAGTGAATTCAGTACATCTCTGTTCTTGTTGACCGCGAGAATTTATTATGAGAAAGAGCTTCTTCAGAAGAAGACAAGGGAGTTGTGTTTCTTAGACATCACTGGTAGTATGAGGTGTACCATTAATGGGAACTATATCTGGCATGGTTTGTAATAGCAAGTTTACTTTTCCTCAGCCTCAGGAGATAGAAAAGAAATTCAGTGGTTTGCTGGAAAAAAGATGGACATCAGTCATCAGACTACAGAAGAAGGTGAGCCATTTGGTCTAACAGTAGTATTGCATGGCTGAATCCATGATATTGGCATCCATACCCATCACCAGACTGAGTCACATTGATAGTCTTATTTTTTTTTTAAAATTGGTTTCAGTATCTACCCTGAGTCATTCTCTCAGCCAAGATGACTTGAGGCTCAGAGTGTTAAGCATTATATCGCACAATAAATTTCCTCACGTAATAAGCAGGCAGATCTAATTGCTTATGACTGGGAGATGGCTTTCATCATAGCACTTTAAGAAAATTACACTCATGCCTGCTTAGGATGATTTTTTTATTTCTAAAGTCATTAAGAGATAAGCATCTGGGTCTTACGAACATTATTTTGTACACATCCAGGACCTTGTGAAAAAGGATCAAAGTCTACACAGGCAGAGGCCTATGGCTGGAAAAACACAAATTATAGAGAAACACTTTTGTCTACAACTATCAAATTGGTTGTTATGCTTATATGAAGTGTGCATAAAAGTCATGGGATGTTGCTGGACTTTTCTTGTTTAAAACTGGAGGCTGTCAGAATTGGATAGCTTTTCATTAATCCTCAATACTGAATGCATAGTGCTGTTTTAAATACACCCAGCTGACTGTACACATTCCAATACATGTACAAGATAGCAGAATCCTAAATTGTTTACCAGATCTCATTTTTTTATGATGTCGTACATACATCTCAAACTGTGTGTGTCCCCTCTTGGCAGTTTTGATGGTTTTTGGTGTCTTTTTTTTCATGTGAGTAATTTCCATAGTATCTCAAAATGAACCATTGCCTAATTGTATTTTTTTGCCTTCAGTTAAGAAAATGCGGGTCATTGTTAAATAGGCAATTTTTTATTTCCGATCCCTAGGTCATGGACCTTGAGACCAAACTAGCAGAAGCAGAGGAGGAAGTAAACAGTGGCGCCCCCACTCGGGATCGTCGTTCCCCAGGGGAGTGGATCCCTCGGCCACCAGAGCGCTACAACTTGAACGGACACCGCAGTCCAATCACACGGGTTGTGTTCCATCCCGTCTTCAGTGTCATGGTATCCTGCAGTGAGGATGCTACCATCAAAGTAAGAGTCCCATTAAAATATGATAAAGCATTTCAGTTCTTGTCTGTTACCACATTGTTGCCTGGCTCCAAAAATTCTTGGCAACTTGAAATAATGCAAAGGCTCAGTTTGATATAAGCTGGGACCATTCCAGTTTGTTTTTCTTGGCAATTATGAGTGCTGAAATGGCAGCTTGAATGTTTTGGTTACTCAGATTTTGGAGTTAGTAACTTTCAGGAGTTCTCATGAGTTTGTAAACTGTTTCTGAAATCTAAAAACATAGCAGTTCTTTGTTTTACAATAATCGTTCTATCTATGGCATTCTGAACAGTACTAAGCTTTGACTTGTTAACTGCTGTAGGGGAATTCAGCCTCAACGTCATTACTGGAAGTCTTCAGTCATGAAAGGCTGATCATGTTCATGTTTATTGATTTAGATTCGTAGCAATGCTAATGCGATTATATGTATAGAAAGTAGACTACACATCACACTGAAACTAGTTTTGCTGTTTGTAGCGATGCTTTTCCCTGAAAATCTCCACAGGTTTCTAGGTAATTGTGTGATCTACTGAGTTAATCGTCATGTCCATTCAAAAATTTCTTTTCCTCTCTTCCCACCAGGTATGGGACTATGAGACAGGTGATTATGAGAGAACTCTGAAAGGTCACACAGACTCTGTACAGGATGTTGCTTTCGATGCCGCAGGGAAATTTCTAGGTGAGGAAATCATATTCATTTTCCAACCAGATTATTATCATATAGTTGAAAAAACTTGTAGCTTAACTTCTTTAACGCTAGGTGATACAACTAATTGATGTGTGTTTACATAAAGAAACACATTGTGTGTGAAACTCAATTTTGCTAGGAAGCACACCCTGCTTCTAGAGCAGAAGGGTGGCCTTGAGGTAGAGAACTTGTCTCTTCAGGACTTAAGTCCAGGATTTGAATCCTTCCAGAGGCACGTTCTCCTTGGATCTTTTTTTTTAGGCTTTCAAGAGGCAGTGTGAGTTCAAGCCTTGTCCCAGATATAGCCATAACTATGCTGGAAAGGGACATTAAAACTGAACAGAAACAAACAACAGACAAAGAATTGTTTTTGAAGGACAACAATTGAAGGTATAACTGAATATTTGAACTGCCTTTGTCTTTTGTATTAGTACAATCTCCTAAGTCCTAGAAAGGCATACAAAATATATGCCTAATAGTATTAGTAAATAGTACTTTTGGAGTTCGAACACATAGGACAAAGTTCGAACTTAAGTACTTTTGGAGTTTGAACATGCGATGACCAAGTTCAAACTTCAGGTATTTTATCTATTAATCCTCAAAACTGTGAACTGAAAGTGAAGAAATGAGATGGTATGTTTCAAGTTTCTTGTTCTAATAACACGTGACATGGTTAATTGGTATGTGTGGTCATGTACGAACAAGTCAGTGAATTGTTTGAATATTTGTTTATATCTGTCTTTTTCAGTTTCGTGTTCAGCAGATATGACAATAAAACTCTGGGATTTCAATGGATATGAATGTATCAAAACAATGTATGGTAAGTACTGGATAGTTCATTTTCATAGGCTTTGAAATTAAGTTTGTCGATGCGTAGTCCTATATGTTATGTCTGTTCACAGTAATGATGACTATGTAAAAGCTTATGAATACAGGCACTGTAGTGTAAAACTTAGAAAAGCCAAATGAAATAAAGTGTCAGACATTTTCAACAATGGTTGAGGTGCATGTTTCAACAACTCATGAATGATTCTCCCATGCATAGTACAAGTATACAAAATATCTATACACTAACATGTAAGAATATTGTTATGTTCTGAGTGTTAGTGCTGTATTCATGTTTTTGTTTTGAAGTCCTCTACTGCACACCATTTTTCTTCTTCCAGGACATGACCACAATGTATCCAGTGTGACGTTCATGCCCTCTGGAGATTTTGTTGTGTCATCATCCAGAGACAAAACTATAAAGATGTGGGAGGTGTCCACAGGGTGAGATTCCATTTGTTGTTTTTTACTACAGGAATGGTAAATATTTTTAGAAAGCTAAATATTATATCTTTAAAATAGCATAGTTTTTATAAAAATCAATAGAAAGAATGATTAAACAACTTTAGTTTTGAACTGAAAGGTGTATGATATCATGGAGACCAAAAATTTTGCCAGTGGCTATGCCTTCTTTGTTCCAGTTTTCTGAACTTCAGGAGCCCAAGACAGCGTTTCCTGTTTTCTTTGAAGTTTTGCCTGTGTTCAGTCATACTTGTATTGACAGTTTCAATTCAACAGTTCTGTTTGTTCTTCAGATACTGTGTAAAGACATACACTGGCCACAGAGAATGGGTTCGTATGGTCAGAGTTTACCAAGACGGGTCCTTATTGGCCAGTTGCTCCAATGATCAGGTGAGGATAGAGATTTAATGGGGAGAAATTGGTAACTGAGCGCTAAGTTAGCTTTTTTCAACAGGTAAATGATAAATTTTTGCAGGGATTGGTAACCTATTGTTTTCCCTGCCAATATGGCCTATGCCAGGTTTTTATTTTGAAGAGGATGTGAGTGGAATGTTATCTCAAGGTTTTTCAAGCCATGGAGTTTGGGTTAAGATGATTGCCTTATCAGTTTGTTGGATGTGTTTACCAGTCAACAAGTCAGTACTGACATCAGTTTGACGAATAGTTATATAGGCAGTGATACATGTGTACTGTTTGTCTTTTTGGATGTTAAATTTAATAAGCCTCATTCCTTTCCAGACTGTTCGCGTGTGGGTGACAGCCACTAAAGAATGCAAAGCTGAGCTGCGGGAGCATGAACATGTGGTTGAGTGTATAGCATGGGCTCCCGATTCAGCCCAACCAGCCATCAATGAAGCTGCTGGGACAGAGGTAAAAGGCAGTTTGTATTATTCATATTTATGCTGATAGTACTGTTTTTCTCAGTAGGTTTTAAGTATGATGCCATAATTGTATCTTTTGGTTCATGCTTTGTCTTATAAGTACACTTGACTTTGCCTAATCACAACTTTTGAGAACATGAAACAAAGCAGCAATTATAAGGAGTTGGGATTATCAAATGACTTTTGGAGAAAATAAAGCATTCAGTTACCTGAAAATGTATTGTGATTTAACGGAACCCATTGTATACAATATGTGTGTCAGGAGCTCTCTTTGCTGGTGACACTCGTATAATGGAAAGACCAGTGAGATACCATTGAATAACTCTGTTTTTGTTGCCACATGGTTTCGATGTACTTGATCAGGTCCTGGAAATAGTGGATTTGCAATGAAATAAAGCTCAATTTTTCTTGTTGTGCTGTTTCCAAGATGCCTATTCTGTATCTATCCAACCATCACCAGTAATTATCATTTTCACATCATTCGTAAAATGCCGTTCTTGTATTAATATTTCAGACCAAAGGTGCGAAGCGATCAGGACCATTCTTGCTGTCTGGATCCAGAGACAAAACCATGAAGATGTGGGATGTTAGCGTAGGACTCTGTCTCTTTACTTTGGTAAGATTTGGCAAGATTAGGATAAAAGGCAGACTTATGAATTCTGTCACACTTATGCCTTTTTGTTCCCCATCTTTTTTGTTTACTTTGATGTCAGATGATTTATTAAGCATGGAATTTGCCTACAGAATTCAGAGTTGTCCCACAAGATTTACTTCGAAATTTACCACCTCCCATATGGAGCTCTTCAGAGTGCAATGATGATCTTTTCATCAACAAATAAACCTCACTGTGATCCATTTATTCTTATTTCCACTTCTGTTTCAAAGATTTTTTCTTTCTGTTGTACAATTCAGTTTTTAAATTCTGCTGCCGTATGACTGTCCTAACACTTAATATTATAATAATATAAGAGTTAACATGCTTCATTCCATGCCTTCTCCTCCCCCCAATCACTTTATTCACCTCTCATAGCTCTCATAGAAGCACTGTAGGCTTACAGTCTCTTTTCATTTCTTTCCCTGGTAGGCTGGCCATGACAACTGGATTCGAGGAGTTGTGTTCCACCCAGGGGGAAAGTACATCTTGTCGGCGTCTGACGACAAAACCATACGAGTGTGGGACACCCAGAACAAACGCTGCCATAAAACATTGCAGGCACACCCACATTTCGTCACCTCGATTGGTAAGCTGGAAGAATTTTACTCTTTTTTTTATTTTCAAGAATCAAATGAGTTGTAGAGTGTTGCATGTATCTATTTTATATATAATTATACAAGTAAAGCTCGAAATGTGTTAAATGCACAGTCATGATGACAACATATTTAGCACAAGAGCAATGCCTATGGCATCTGTTAATTATTTGTCTCTGATGGTGTGTTGCATTTTCATTTACAGATATGCACAGGAACTCTCCATATGTGATCACAGGAAGTGTAGACCAGTCTGTCAAAGTATGGGAGTGTCGCTAGGAGTTAACCTCTAGTTTCTAGCCGCTTCTTTAGAGACCAGCATCGAGTGAAGTGCACCAACCTGCTTGCAGACAGCAACCCATTGGAGAGAGAGAAAGAGAGAGAGGAGCTGTCTCACAAAGATTTATTGTTGTACTAGTGCTTCAGTCAGTTCCAATTCAGTTTTTGAACAAAAAATTTATAATCCAATTTGGCCTCAAAGACCCAACACAAAACATTCCTACATATGTTGCGATTTTGAGTGATCGCCAAAGCCTTCAGAACTTACAAAGCTGATCTGTATTAATGAAAATGCCTGTCTTTGGCTTTGGTGTTGATCCTCATCATTTCCTCTTGCCTTTGCCATCCTTGTTCAGTAGTGAGTTGTCTTAGAGAAAACCAGTTGGTTGTCTTCTTCCCTCACAAGCACTGGCCGGTGATTTAGGATCAGCAATGACCTCACCTCAAGGAAATGAGTATTTACATTGGTTTGTGACTGAGCTTTGCATAAAAGTTCATAAATTTGCTGTACAGTAAACTTTTTCATGGGCATTGAATGTGGAAAGATTCGTCTGTGGATTTAACACCAGAAAATGAACATTCTCAGAACACATTTTTGATGTGCGGTGAGTATGACAGGAGAATACTGAATCCCCGTTACCTCATTTAGAGCCAGGCTAGAATAACCTTTACTAAATACAACCCCAGAAAGTTATATTATGGAACTTCTCTTATTGCTTTTCAATGTGATATAAATGTACTTGGCATTTTGGTGTTGATGTTTTCACCGTGCTGCTTGAAGTCTAAGATGTTTGTGGAGAGATTTTATGTCAGTGTTGCACAATTGCTATCGTTACACATGCAGTCCAACAGCTTAATTTTCATCAGTTATCCCCACTTTGCACGATTTCTATCAATCATACTTTTAACATGTCCCATCAGAGACATCAGGCACAAGACCTGAATTCTGCAGTATGTGAAAAGTTTACATGTATAAAGGAAATTGCAGAAGAGAAATCAAGCACATAATGTTTGCTTAAGTCAGTGGAAATTGGGCAAGTATACCAGTGGCCATGTGCATAATCCATACATTAATTAACGGATTGCATTAACCGCAGTGTACACTACTCATGTTTTGGAAGTTTTCCATGGTTACTTCAGACTGTTAACTAACATAAGGATTATGCGTACGGCCACAGGTTCATAACCTGAAGTACACTGGCACAGGACTGGGATGGTCTCAGGTGCTTTGAGTGAAAATAGGATCTGGGATCTCACTTGCATTGATAATAATTTAGCTGTGAGACATCACAGTTACAAATTACCACTCACTCCTTAAAGACTGCTACACTAGTCCGGCTACGTATGTGTGCTAGAATGATCTAATCTGCTGAAACTTTCCACTGTTAGTGAATAACAAGACCATGAATTTAAAAAAAAAAATATACTAATTCTGATGTGGGTACTGGTAGATAAATTTATGAAGAGTGGCATTGCCAAGATTACATAAAATTATCATCTGTTCATTGAAATTATTTCAGGAGATATATAGAAGTGTGAGAGGGGTATGACTGTGCTTCCTGTGCATGTGAGGTGTATGTTTGAGGTATTTACTCCGAAGTCTGATCACTTTCCTCTCTGTGTGTTCAATAATCAAAATATGAGTGTTATGTAGTCACATTCTTGTTTCCTAATTTCTAGATTCTTTTTTCTTTCCTTCTCTTTTTTCTTTCAGCTGTCATCTTTAAAATATTGAACAGACATGGAGCATAACAAATACATGTTGCAATAGCCGCAACTATAAATGACCTCTCTAACAGAGACTGGTCAGAAACTGATATGAAATGAACTACAGTAAACTGAGGCATATAAAGTTGCCTAATGCCTCAATGTTTGCATGTTAAAAAGAAGCTAAGTAGCAAATTAGCTTGCATTGCATTTTAAGTACAAGGAAAGTAGATGGTAGTAGTGTTAGCCTGATATTAGTTTTTGCATGTTTTCATATTGAACATGCCACAAAGGGAAATGACAGAAATCAACCTTTCTTCACATTGCAAGAGAATGTTATGTTTCCAAGCTCATATGACAGCCCATACTGTCTCAACTGAGTTAAAATTATTACCTTTTTGATACTATGGTTGTTTTTGAACTGCAGAGGTAGGCATAGGTGGCGAGAAGTGTAGGACATCCACAAATTCGTTTATTTTCGCTTATAGACTAATTTATAATTATGCTTGAGAACATGATCAAGATTTCTGGAAGAGAACTAATGTCACTCCATTCAGTCTAGGTGAGCGCTCCCAAATTTGAGTTTGCACCTGAAATTTTTTAATAATGCCCATGTCCTCTGTCCAATCCATTGATTTGTAAGACAGTGTTTATTTTATAATTCATATAGCATTTTCTTGAGAGTATAATGAGGGAGTTAGCAGCTCACTGCTAGTCAAGATAAATCAGGATCTAAGCTGTTTTCTTGTCTTTGTAGTTTTTGGTTTGCTCTGCAGAATTACGTTTTTCTTGGTTCTGAGCTGTTCCCTGATCTTTCATTCTTTGACTTGGGTTGTTGTTTGCTTGTAAATTTTTGTACATAGCAGTGTGATTGTAAGTAGTAATCTCACAGATATGAGGTTGGGTGTTGTGGAGAATGAAAATATGAAGTGTGATAGGTGTGTACTGAGGTGGCCATAGAATGTTTTATCAATGGCTTGAAGCAGAAAGGCATTAGTCAATTGGGCATTCGGTCAGTTACAAATTGCCATTTGGATTATAATAATATTTGAGCGTACCATTTTTCATGGGATGCTCTGGCCTCTAGATTAGAATAGACCATCTTTATGTCTTGAGAAAGTTGTTGAAAGTTTATTAGAAAAAAAAGGTGGTACACAGGCTATTGATTAATGCATCTGTCGTCTTTTGTGTTGAAACACTATTTTCAGTTGAGAATGCATGCAAATGTGAACTCCAAAAGTTGATGCCTTTCTGCTTTGGGCAGTTGTTATTGCTGTGCTCGAGAACAACACATTCTGATAGCAGGGTTGTCAGTATACTTTACTGATTTCAGTAGAAACATTTGTGTTTTATGTTGATGGCACTTGTAAGTAAACCCCACATATGAGAAGTTCATGGAATCCATATCTTTTTTTATTTCTTGCTCTTTTTTTATTTTTTATTTTGAAGTTTAAACATTCAACAATTGAGAGGGAAATGCAGTTTCTTGAAAATGCCCAGGAGCTTTTTTTCATTTCTCCTCCCCCTTATTAGTTTTGTTTCTGCATGACCATGGTCATTTCAAGCAACAGTTCAAAATTTTAAAAAAATCAGCTGTTGATAAGGTTACCATGTGCTAAGTTTTTTTTTGTCCAACCAAATAGTTTGTCAGCCCTGTTCTCCCGCAGGGGCGTAACAAGGAACAGCAGTAGCAAATTATTTGAAAACTTTGTAGTGCTTCTGCTTAACATAGGCATGCCGTAATAGAGATTAATCACAGTGACCCTCATGGTTGCTGAAATACTTGAAAGTAGATTTGAACCACTTTTTGTGTATTGGTTGAATGCTGTATACTGTACCTACAACCACTTTTTAGCAGCCAGGGGACCTTATTTAGTTTCCCACAAAAATGTGCACCTTTTGTGCTTGGGAAATTGAGCATGAGAAAGAACGCTGCTGCTACATTTGAAGATTGCAACGCTTCTCTCACCATCAGTGGCTAAAGGTTCATCAGTGACAGGTGGCTGCCATTTCCGGCACTTCTATTACTATTTCTCAGCTGTACAACAAAGCAGTCATCATAGAAATAAGTTTAGTCTCCTAAGAACAGCTACCATGTTGCTGGGTAATATTGCCTATCTCCTGAACACCTTAATGTAACATAAGAATGAACCTAGTGCTGCAACATGGAACTGCATTATTTGCTCTTGACTGTCATCATGTCCTCTGTTTGCCTTGATATTTCTCACTTTAATAAGTGATCTTGACGAGGGTGTGAATAACTTGAATAGCTTGATCCTTTTGCTTTCTTAACTGTGCAATTTGAAGTTTTGTTTTTGATTATCCATGTGCTGAATAAGTTATGTAGCATAGTGTGATATTTCTTTGGAAGTTTTGCATTCAGCTATTTATTTTGCATGCTAAGTTATTTGAATCATCCCCTACCCCATTCCTGCTATCCTACTACTTGATGGCATTGGCTTTTTCTCTCTGGTCATGTTGATTTTCATTCTTCCCCAGTATATGGAATTGCTTTTTCATTATGGGCTTACAAAAGGAAAGTATGGATGTCTCAGAATTTAGACATAGACAAAGGAGCAATATAAATCTTTTGTTTTGGGGGTGAAATACGGAGTTTCATTTCCACTAAAAATTTTCTGGAAGTGATCTTTGGTTTCATGCTTTTTCTTACATCATTGCTGAAAATCAAATACAAGTATTAATCTCATTCTATTGTTGCACAGTACTTATTTTGCCAAAAAGTGAAACCTCATTTGTATCATTGATTGCCACAGTGACTGTATGGTTATTAATTCTACATGTATGCATTCAGTGTTAGAAATGCCTAACAAAGGTGTATCAAATGTATGTGATTTAACTAAAGCATGAAGGGTTGACTGTGTAAAACTTTTTTTTTTTTTTTGTCTGAAAATTTGTTTCTGAATAAATTTCCACATTTCACAAAGCTTTCCCCAGTGCACATTTGTTTTTAAACAGTAATTTCATTCTTTTAAAAACCACAGTCTCTTTCTTGTCTTACTGGCAATGCAGTGGGAGCGATAAATATATCCATGTAACATTTATCTGCATAAATAGGTGTTGTGCTGTAAGAGTATGATGATGTATGGGTATAAGTGGCATTCTGGTTGCAATGAGAAAGTGGTAAATTTGAAGGTGATATAGTCACAGTTTAATATTGGAAATTGTGTAAAATTGGAAATGACCGAGTAGTAATGTTGGCTTCACCCCCTTGTGATGTGTTGTTGAATGAAACTGGCATGTATAAGAAAAATAGTGTATCAACAAGCTGAAATTTTATTGGTTCTGTTTGTTTGCTTTGTTGGAATGCAACTTGTTTTTAATTGTTGATTTAATATCTCATAGATATAAGTAGACTGGAATGTGTTATTATAGCATTACATATTATATATTATCATGAGTTCATGGTACTGTGCAAGTTCCAAAGATAATCTGTACAGTGGTTACTCTTTTGCTCATCCTTACAACTTGGGTTACCTTATATTTATTTAAGTGTAAATTTATCTTGTTTCATTTATTTTCCCAGTAATGTCATCTCCATGTTTTTTCGGGGGGGNNGGGGACGACGACGTGAGCTTCATTGCAAGTTCCTATGGCTGTGACAGCGTGCTGGTTGCATGGCATTTGGAAATATCAGTTTGAAAACTCTGCAGCACAAATCACAGCCCAGAAATAATACTGTCGGAAATCCTTATAAAACTATTAATGATTTAATGACAGTATTATTTCCGGGTGGCTAAATGATCTAAAAGTATTGTCATCCAATGAGGGGGAAAAAGACAATATGAGTTTATATGAACTTTGTTGGATTTGCTCCCCATCAGTGGCAGGAATTAGATTGTATTTTCTTGGCTTTGCTCCCCACCAGTGGCAGGAATTAGATTGTATTTTCTTCTCTATTGAAACTCAAGCTTTTATCATGAATGTGACATTACTGGTAAAGTTGCTCTTTTGGTTCATCAATCTTTTTCAGCCTTTTTTTTTTTCCCTCTCATTGAAATCTGTTCAAAAACCTGGTGACTTTGTGTGCTTGATGTTTACTGCAGCTGGGAAATGACGTGATCTGACTGAGAAAAACATGTCCTTGCCTATGAATATATACATATAACTGTAGTCTAGTGAATGCACATAATTCGTTATCTCAATTTCACTAGTCGCACTGCCATTTTTGCCAAAGTCATGACTTTAATTTTTTTCCTTTGTTGCTTCCTTATTTGATGTCCTTGTTTGTTGTTGATGCTAAAGATAAATCCATGATCCATTGGTGCTGCCTTTTATAATTTGATTATTCGTGTACAAGAAGAGCAAATTTCAAATCGCATTGGGATTTACAGAACTTTTAAAAATGATAAGCCTTATGAATATCAATTGTTAAAGAGCCTTTAAAACCTCTTAAAAGAAAAAAATCTAAGCACAACTATACTTGTGGAATAATTTATTTTTTTTTAGTGCAGTGGAAACTACACACGTGGGTATGGACGATCACTGAATTTCTCCATGTTGTTGAAACATGCAACACACATGGCTCATTTTGGTTCAGATTTCAACACCAAATTCTTTCATTCTCTGTACTTTTTTTTTTTTATATTTTGTTTAAACCTAACATGGAGAAGAAGTCATGGTTGCACTTTTGAAATGCATTTTTTTAACATAACACAACACTATGTTTGAAGCTGTTATTTTGTGATGTACAATTATTATTCCCCCAGGTTTTTATTGGTTCAGATAGTTACAATAACTCAATATACACGGCATGTGATCTCCGTTACATCATCCACACTATTATTAACCCTCAGAAAACAACAATGCTCATGCTTTACATGTTCAACAAGGCATAATTTAATGCTGCAGATGGGGAGTTGGGGCAGAAAAACTGAGCTTTCGAACTATCTTTCGATTAGTTTCCTACCCTTACAGCCCCCCATTTCAGCCTTTTGACCCCTTGAAATATCGCTGTCTGTTATACAGGTCGTCATTTTAAGGGGTTAAAAAATAACTACATGCCTTTGGTTATACCATTACCTTCTAAAACATTACGCTCTTGTACTTTTGTTTTTATCTGTGTCTTGAATGCTTTGTTAATGAGCTCATTTTGTGTAAAACTCAATATGATTACCAACAATTATGCGTGTAACTTTTTGTCGCCTACTTGCTGATTATAGTCAGTCAATAAATAGCTATATGGAAAATAAAAACTGTCTTGTAATGTTCTGATCATTTCTTTGATTAAGGGTACGTTTATAGTGACACGCGATTTCTGTGCATACCGAAACAGACGTACGCGTGCGGAAAAAGAGTGTTCATACTAAATCAGACACTGCTGATTTTGTGGTAAACATGGCGCTTGCAAAGCGACAGAAACTGATTTTGTGGTGGTGGTGGAAGAAACGAAACAAAAAAAGCATCGATTTCGGAAATTTTCTGTACATCCAATAAACAAATCGCAAAAATTGCATGAAGAGTTGCATCATTTGCTACCTGAATTGCTGACCGATGAAAAGAAATTCATGGAATATTTTAGAATGACTCCCGTAATGTACAGTCATTTTTCTCATTGGTGTCCCATGCCAGGGTGATCATGTCTCTATTAAAATTATTTTTGTCGGTTTTGTCCCAAATAAAGGGGCGATTCTTGACTTCTGTAATTAATTTGTCATCATCCATCTTGATGTAAGTCACCCAAGTAGGGAAACAATGAAGGGTACTGTCCCCTGATCTAAACAGATGCATGTCATTATGAATGATTGTAGTGCATCCACTGATGACAAAGGGAAGAAACTCGCACACACTTCCTTTTGTCTGTCACCTAGGCACAACTGACGTGTGACAACCACTGACGGTTTTTGTAGGTGCTCACACCAGTCGCAAGTGTCCTCGCCAGTATAAACAGTTTCAGCCGTACAAGTAGAAACAAAGAGGGATTTATCATAGGCGTACGTTTTCTGTTGGTACGCACAGAAATCATGCATGTCAGTATAAGCTTACCCTTAGTATCTTACAGTGAACAGTTCCTTTAGAAATTGTGTTATTCTGTTCACACAGAATTAACTCTCAGGCATTATGGTTTTGTATATGAAAACCTAAAACAAGCTTTTATCTGAGCATATCTTTATTATCTGTTTATAAGCAAAAAGCCTGTATGCATCAGGTCAGGCAAAATCTCACATATACACAAACATATGTATCATGGAAGTTTAAAATGGAGCTTACAAGCATCATGAAGCACAGGTGCATCTGAATTGGTGATGAATAAATTGGGGACTTAAAGGAAAGTTGCATCACTCTACAGACCATGTTAAATCATGCGATACTCGGTTATTCCAAAAAAACAGTCTTTCAAATGTCTGTCGACATGATATAATGCCTCTGCCTACCCCAGACAACCCATAGGGTTATGTTATGCAAAGTCCGAATTCTTATGTGCACTGTGCTCATGGCGACCATAAGCTTAAGTCAAATACTTACTACCCACATGGCCAAGCTGTGTAGCCAGTGCTCTGCCGACAGGTGATAATACATCATGAATCTTTTAATTCCACTGTAAACGGCAGCTATCTCAAACGAAATCATGTTGAGGCAATAAAAATGCAGAATACTTCACCTAGCTTACATGGTCAAACTCTACTTTTGAATATTGATGATCAAAACCTTAATTGAAAACTGAATAACACATTGTCAGATACAGGTGTTTGTAGTTGCTGGAACTTCAGTGACATCATCATTTTTGCTACAAGCAGCTGCTGTTCAGGGAAGGGAATTACCTCTAGACACAAGGGCAAATCTCGGTCACCCCAGCTGTTTCTATTACGTCATATTACATGCGCATGCGGTAAGAGAACAATGCTCTTTCTTTGCCAGACTGTCTCGGTATGCACCATAGATAATTTTCAGAGGGAAAAAGTAATAGAAAACAGAAAATTATTTTTGATGTGCGTGTCCATGTTTAATATCAAAATGTCAAAATCAAATCGTCTTTCTGTAAGATACCCTCCGGTCATGAATAGGAATGTGTTTTTCGCACATCATAAGTGGAACTTTTGAGTCTAATGATTTATAAATCTCTTTTAATTTCCCACCACTTATCAGTCTAAATGGGGGATCCACACATGTGCAAACATTTCCACCTACAACCAACCACAGATGAATTCTAAATTATCAGCCAAACCTCACAAACATAACCATCAGACAATCTGAATAAAGATTCCTATAGCCAAAGTAGGCCTACTTAGATGCAACCCCTTTGCGGGGCTTTCCCCTCTTCATGGCAATATCAGGGATGCCACTCACTTTTCATAAAATTCTCTGAAGCTTTTGCAGCTTCGCGAGTATTCATATGGACTTGGTCTCTGATCTGAAACCTCTTCTTTCAGAGAGCCAAATCATGTTTGATCTCTAAATAAAGCTATCTTAAACAATGAAGAAATGAAGCTATCTCTTAAACAATAAAGATGCATATAAATTTACTAAATAATCATACAGGATAGAAATCAAAAGCAGACTTGCCAACCCCTATTTATCAAGGCTCAGGCAGCCGATGAGGCTATCTGACTAAAACTCATCATATGGTTTGATTCTTCAGATTAGTCATTCAAACATGTTCTTCATCAATGTTAGAAATTGACTGTAAACACAAAGGCTAGGACAAACTGCTTCAAAATCCTGTTTCTCAAAGTGTTTGGGTTGGGATTTGGTAAGAGAAAGCTTTCTTTGGGAAACCCCCTGGATACTATGAGGAATCCCATAAAGATTTTGTTGCTTAGCTCTCTTGCTTTCAGTCATGATTCAGATTACTGTATCTCCAAAAATTAACGTAGACCCAGTCAAGGTGTTCAGCGAAGTCGACCACCCAACCCCACACAGCCCAAAGAAGACAAGCAAGAGCGATGGACGATCAACCAGTGCTAGTACTGCCTAAGCTAGGCCTACAAGGCAATTTCCACAGAAGAACATATGCACTGGAAAGCGTATCACCCAATTAGGGTATCTCATATGGTTTCCGTCCTCTAAATGAGTTTTCAAAACCAAAATAACATCATGTACAACAGTTCGGAATTTGCGGAACGCATTTACTAAGGTCGGAATGACCTTTTAATAATTCTAAACTAGCTAGCCACACATCGGTCATACTGAAACGAGTATGCATATTGTGCATGCTAATCTATCCATATGGCCATACAGAAACTTCCGATGAGATTTTTTTTCTTTCCGAGAGTCGTCACGGATGGCAATCTTGGAGCTGCCGATATTCTCGGATTTCCGAGAATTCTTGGAAGATTGGCATCCCTGATATATATTTCTCTTGTCTAAGGATGCCATTTCTGATTACAAAATTGATTCATAGCAAAGAAATACTTTAAAAACTCCAAAGAAAAATAATGGATCTTTTCCAGCATGTTCAAACCATGATCAAGTTCCATGAAACAATCTGAAAGGTGACTGATTTCTGTATCCACAGTAATTGAAGAACATTTTTCTAAATTTGTAAATGCACTTTTGTTAAAAATTGAACTGGAGTATTAAGAGATGTATCTCTTTATTTAGTCTCTCAAAACAAAATAATGTGAGCTGGAGGTCTTGATTCCTTCAAGAGTAAGTTGTTTTGAAATAGATAAAAACACGTGTAAAGAGCAATTACCCTTACATTGTTCTCTAAATTTCAGAAGCATTCTGAAAGTGCACATACTCAGTTTCAGAAAACGCTCTTCAATGTCATGCATCCTTATGAGGCGCCATCATGTTGGAAGCCTCTCTTTAAAAGGCCTTTTTATTCAAGTTCAGGTTCCATGAAATCACAACTTGTTGATAAGTGCTGAATCTGGTGCAGAAATTTTTATAATCCCTTGGATCTCTTTAAATTTTGGGTGGTCCTTGTCCCCCACAAGTTGCAGAAGTACAGCTTCACTTGTTGTCACTGTTGCTCCCATATGTCTGAATCTCTGTAAGAATCAGAAACAATTTTATCCTAATAGCATAAACATTAGTCATATTGGTCTAATGAAAACCTAATGAGTAACTGCCAATCTACAGGAGCTGGTGTGTAAACTCTGAAAGAACTTTTGACTAAACAAGTTACATCCGATATAAAAGATATTTTGGACTGTAACTCATTGAACCCACAAAGCTCATCTTTAGATCTGGCATTAAAAGTATCTGCCCCAAAAGACTGAAACATTGGTCTGTACATCATAGTTCTGCCAAAAGCTCAGGGGATTAGGAATAAACATGGTGGAGGATAAGGCTTCAAGGGGTGTAGATGAACTCTACTACCATGGTTCACAGAATTTGTATAGATCTATTCTCAACGTTCAGATGGCAACATCTTTCCAGTCGAAGAAACAGAAAACCAATGATTTATAGAACAACTTTTCCCTCATTCAGATGTGCTTAAAACATATATCAGAGCAAAAGAGTTAGGGTAGAATCTAATACAGATTCATAAGGAAAGGCATCATCATTACCCCAGACCAACCTATGAGATCACTTTCTTGTAAATAATTATCATTATACTCAAGACACAAAAGCAGAAAACATAACTGAATTGAGTACCGATAAATACAACAGTAATACCTCAAGGGCAAAAAGTCGATCCACCTGATTCCTAGATGACACAGCATCAGCTACAACATGGACTTCAATATCTCGACTCAAGAGATCAATCACTGTTTGCTGAACACACACATGGGTCTGAGGAATGATATGGGAATTTTGTCTCCGAACTTTCAGATTACATTCAGAATCACACATGAAAGATCTGGTTGCAATTCAATAGGTAAGAAAACTCTTGAGGCAAAACATTATGACAACTGTAAATTCAATCATATAACTCTTCAGTCAATTTTGTAAGAAAACGCTACGTTTTCTTATCTCATATAGATGTATACTGATTAATGTACAGGCGACTCCGCTTAATCGCCCTTCCTCGGGATCACAGAAAAAGTGGGCAATTAGGCGGAGAAGCAATTAAGTGGAGAAGGTAATTTCGGCCATATTTTTGGTCACTGTGGTTAAATTTCTTTGATGTCACGGTTTGATGTCGTGCATTGACACCTTCTCGTCACCAGACTATGACAAACTCGAGTTTGACAGTGTTGTAGCGCACAAAATGTTTGATCTCCACGGTCTCTCTCATTGGCCACCTCGCAGTAGCCCAGCAAACAATAAGGAGTAAGATGGCATGGTCGGGACAGACTGTTCATCCACATGACACATTCTTCGATCTATCCGAAATCCACCAGACAGGCCCAATCAGGCGTGGGGGAGAGGAGACTATACGGCTTTCGGCGCATTGGCATTATCGGACGGGCGAAGGCAGTGATGCATAGTATGGGACAAAGGGGGACAAGGGGAGGTGAGGTGGAGAGGAAAGGCTTATCACACCTATTTCGGGGTGGAGCTGTCACTCAGTTCAGTCAACCGGTCTGCCATCAGTCGCGCAGTTAAACCGTCTGTGTACATTATTTGTTTGTCAACTGTAACCCTTCAACCGCTGATCTTTGAATCCATGGGCGCTGAAGAGTGGTCGATTATCCGGAGTGAGAGGTGATTATCCAGTGACTTTTATGTAGAAAAAATTCAGTCCCCTGGGAAACGAGGCAATTAAGCAGAAAAGGCGATTAAGCGGAGGGCGATTAAGCAGAGTCAACTGTATTATGGATTGGATGTAGTATGCAGGGCGTCAACTGTGAAAAATAAGTTTCCTACCAACAATGAATAAAGTATTATGTTAATTTATGACTGGGATATCAGATATTCCACATTAAAGCCGCTTAATAGCAAATTCTCATATTGACATTTGAGCTCACCTCTATTCCACACAGAATGACATGGCGCACATTTCCACCACACAGCGTCTTCAACTTCTCCTCTACTTCTGGTATTAACATACTGAACTTGGTCTTTGGGAAAACTCCAACTGCATTGGATATGTTCACTTCTGGTACTGTGCTGCCAAGGCCCTTAGGATACTGAAACAACACAGAACTGATGAAAGGATGATGACAGGGTGATTAAAATATTCTTGGCTATGTTCACTTCCCAAGGCCCTTGGGATACTGCAACAATACAAAATTGACGAAACAATGATAAGGAATAAGAATAATCTTCTTGAACCTTGTGGATTCATGGAAGTTTTCTCACTTACAATTTACATCTTCAAAAATTTCTCTGATACTTTGTAGACTTTTGGATGATAATTTCAAACTCTTTTAATCTCTAATGTTATTCTATATTGAGCTTTAGGATTCAGAATATATTAAAAAATTCAGTACTTCAGATGGCATGTTCTTGCACATATTTACTAAAGACAAAAGTGCTGGCCAATAAAACTGAGGAGCATTTTCATCACTTTTATTTATCAATGGGAAACTTAATAAATTAAAGACTTTTCTATGCTTATAAAATTATAATTTTCAAGCTTGACTGCTTTGTCAGGCCTTGGACATTGATCAAACAATGCAATGGCCACTTTGTATTGTGAGAGTTGGTTTCATTTTCTGAAAAATATCACTTCAATCTTGGGGCAGGCCACAACTATGGTGATGAGGACACAAGATATCCTGGACAAATGCGAAGTCAAACATCCAGAGTTTTGTGCTGCTGTACTAAATATACTGAGACCATTTTCTTCTTTATGAAAGGAAATGTTAAAGAACCAGGACAGTAAATATTAATGTATTACCCCGGCTTCCTTTTTCCCACTACTGGCTTTTCCTCATCAAATTAAGTTATTGACCCCTTCGTCCCCCCCCCCCCCCCCCCCNGACACTGAAAAAAAAAAAAAAAAAGGCTGGGAAGCTCAACTCAAAAGATTGAGCCGAACCCATCCTAATAACTGACTTGACATTTCAGAATCAAGCCTAGGTTCTAATCATTGAGAATTACTGAAATCTGGCTTGACAAAAGGCATTTAAGAGTATATGCTAAGTAGCATGAATCATCAAAACAGGTTCAATGTCACAGATTCTTGAAAAAAAGGCCTAGGTCATGTTACTGCACAATGGCCTTGCACCATTCAACAGTGGTGATGGATGCAGGAGGGGGGTTTGCTGTGGGACAGAGCACTGAACTTGTATGTTAGTGCCAATGATGCTAATCACTCAACAAAGAGCAATAAAGTATGAGACACACTGCATGTGCAATCACAGAATCACTGAGCTTCATAAGGGTACACAGAAGGAAGATAGGGAAAGGGAGTGGGGGAGCGGAGGGACAATTAGGACAACATCAGAGAAAGTGGTGTGGTGACTGGTAGTGAAAGTACAACTGTCAGGGCATACAATCATAAATTGTCACTGTCAACTACCACGATATTCTCATAGTGAAACAATGTAGCTTGCTGACTAGCATGATCTTGGGTCAATCTTTATAACACTGTACCAGCAAACTATGTCAATTTCAGCCTTATTAACTTTATATTGTGCCTGACAAGCTAGATATTAGAATCGAGTTTTGTGATCCATACTGTGAAAAGATCAAGCTGATCCAATTTTTCTGTAGACAGGATCAGCCAAACACTATGTTGTACCCCAATTTCTGGCTTACCTGTTCAGTTGCAATTAGTGGAACTTCAAGAATGCGTGAAGCCTCTGTCTGTAAATGAAACATAGATGATTATAATTTCTCAAGCACACAACTGTTGGGACGGACTTGATTTTAATATAAGCCTGTCACAAAAAAGAAAGAAACAATGATGAAAACATGGACAACACAGCTGCATGAACAAATATGCTTAATGCTTTAAACTTTCAGGAATAGGCACAGACAGAAAAATAAAGGAACTTTTCATTTTCATTTAATTTTACCTGCCTCTGACTTCTCATGCAAGCATATGTCACAAACTAATAATTCTCAATAAGATTAATAAGGATATTAGACTAGATCTAGGTCTTGATCTAGACCTGGGAAAATGAGCGAGTACCGGCTGTGCTCAGCCTCTCAAGTCCCAAGTGCTAAACCTAAATGCAAGTATCATCAGTATGATATGAGGTTTGGAATTGGTCTCAACTTGACTAAAGTTGTAAACAAAAGACGAGAGTGAGAAGTTTGGACTTCGTCAGTTGCTCTCCTTACCAATCGGTTAGAAACCTCAGCGATCTCTGTAAAATATTTGATAGCATTCCTGAACCTTTCTTGAATGTCACAGACAAAAAGCACAGTTTGGCTCAGCTGAATGTCTCCCAGTTTCTTTGATGCCATTGTCAACAATCAGCACTAAGCAGACCTACAGAATGAGAAGGGGAGTGGATGAGTCTCAATTACTTTGTACTTTGTACCTTTACAACTGCTGGGAGTATCGTAATCAATGATATTGTTCATAAAATTATATCGAGGAAAGAACTTTAGATGAGAAAGAATTAGTCGATATTAGTAGATATTATTATCGTGTGATTGTCCTCACGTTGACAGGGGCGAGCTTTTACGATTATCGAAGTGTGAACCCGACCGGTGCATCGGTGACCGTGAGATCAGACGTCCGGAGTTGGACGGCCTTTTCGAAAAGTTATAAAATGAATTTAAATCTGGCGAAAACATTCAGCCTGGTCTAGAATGGGAAACGGGAACCATTAATTTTGGCGTGGATCTAAATTCAGAGCTTTTTTTTTTTTTGTATGGGAGGGGTGCAGGGGAAGGGTAGCAAAACCTGCTATCTCAAAAACAGGACCGCTCTTAGTCTTACATCAAGACAGCTCGGTTAGCCTTAGATTAGCCACCAAATTGGTCCTGTTCCTACATGATTCTATGATTGTGCAAAACTTTTGATCATATCGGGGAACGCTTTTTCATGTGCTTCCCATGACAGGAGTTATCGCTCACTTTTTAGTGCCATTTTCGTCACTTTTATGTCATTCAGGAATGCAGGAGCAGGAGATGGTTTTGTAAATGAGTGATCTCATTCTCATCTAAGCAAAAGATGCCTGAGTGAAGTAGGTCAGCACGGATGAATGAGATGAAAGGGCTGAACATGTGAGCGCTAGTAGCAGGATGGTGGTGCAACGATGATGAAAGGCTGCTTCAATTTGAACATTTAACAATTAGGGGAAGAATGCTTTATATATCAGTATTAAGTCTATTTATTCATACTTTCAGCCTTCAACAGGCCACCTCACATATTATGTTCCCACCCAGGAAATGTATGTCTTTTTGTAGGCCTAAACTACAACATTTTATCTGACTCCTTATAATTTTTGACTAATTCCACACAGATAGGCCTACAAGGCAAAAAAAAAAAAGAAATAATAACTTCTCATTGTTTAGGAGGATTACACAGTTGTGGTCTGTATAATATCATGCCATTGCTTAGCCGGATAATTTTGTTATTTGAGGCCGAGCAAACCCTTGAGTAGGAATTAATTACATGGTACTCTGTAATGTAACACCGCAATAGAGGTCAACGAGTGGTAATCATACTATGTTCCCACAAATTAATTCGCGTAATATTTCATTCGAAAATCATTCCAGTCTGAATGCATTTTCAATCAGTAGTTAATAAAATATTAAATGGCAATTTTACACTATTAAATAGACGGCATAATGATGATAATTTAATATTAATGATCGCACTTACGTGGGCCGGAAGTTGGGACCGGGTCGTACCACTTCAGCGGCCTTGACTACCTTGGCTTCTTCTGCTAGATATTGTTCATGTGGCCGCACAGGGAATTTGCTAGTGCTTAGCTGATATCGATAGTGTGCATGTCAGTATTACCGTTTAGGTCTTAAAGATACACTTACCATTCGCTGAACAGTGCCCACGACCCAGGTTGTGTTAATACAGTGGCACCGCGTTTTTGCAAGACTACAGAAAAAAAACAAATTGATTTGTTAAGCTGGTGGTAGAACTGAGAGTAACCTAAGCAAGCCCTAAGCCTAAGGATCATGAATGGGAACGCCAACAATGGAACTTCAGCTGGTGCTGAAGCTCATCCAATACCGAAACTCATGTGGAGTCCAGATCCAAATCAAGAAACAAACATGGACAGGCTTCGAGAGGTGATCAATAAGAAATATGGAGTTAACCTGAGTAAGTTCATAGTTCATAGATTAGATCTTTTGTTCATCACCGGTCTAATCCTGCAGCATCCTTATGACAGGCTATAAAAATTAACATTTTTAGCACATTCACTCCGTCAAGCCAGATATTTGGCTTTGAGGCTATCATGCTTTGACATGAAGTCACATATTTGGCTCCTTAATTATGACTTTTAGCGAAAGCCTCCGCTAGTAACACAGTCCAATAACACACATCAATTATCATTCTGAATTTTGACTTCATGCCTGTTAATTTGATCCATCATTTAATCTTTTTGTTTTGACATGATATGAGTGTGTGAGTATTGGAAATATTTGCTCAGTGTTTTGATAAAATTTTTGGTCCTCAAGAGGCTGTGAAAAAAATCCTGCCCAGAAAACCATACTTCAATGGATCATAGTTATATACCAAGGATTTATATACAAATCACGGCAAAATTTTTGTGAGAGGATTTTTCAAATGACAAATGTTGAAAACTAACCAAGTTATCAACACATATTGTCTTAATTAGTTTACCCATTTGTCAATTTTAAGATTTACTTACAAAGTATGCTGCTAAATCATTTTAACAATTTCAAAGACTCTATGTGATGGTCAACGATTATTAGAAAGGTAATTTTTACTGACAGGCAGGCTTCTTAATGCAAACATGCATGTTTCTGCTAAGTCCTTCAAATCATATAAAGATTGTAATGTTTTTATTGTTTTTGCAATTTTTGTAGTGTCTCTCATTGAAAAGACATTCTTTGCCCTGCCATGTTGTTAAATTATTGTGGGAAACACAGTGATAGTTTCTGTTTTGTGTTCAGAATGGGTAGAATCTCTGTCCTTCTTAACATGCTGAAAAGAGATAAAATTGAGGATGTGCCACCAATACACTTAGTAGGGGTTTCTTCCCAAGCCCGCCATGGCTCTTTTCAGCACTCAAAGGATATGCACATCTACCTAGGGTGAAGTGGTATGCAGTGATTCTGTAGCATTGAACAATTAGATGGATAGGAGATGAAGCGTAGTCAGCATTTATCTTGTCCATAACCTTCCTTGATGTACTGCATTTCAGAGACTTATAGGGAATTTCACAGATGGTCATGTGACAATTATTCTGAATTTTGGGAGGAAGTGTGGAGGTTCACTGATATTGCCCACTCGCAGCCATTTGAGGAGGTAATTAATATATCTATTTCATGAAGGCATCTCTTTGTCCTTCTTACCATTTCTGCTTCCCATCTCTTTCGCTTGGCGAAACTGTCCGGCTGTCATGGCTCCATCGTCTGAAGTACCCACTGCTTTCTGTGATATGGTGCTTCTTGGCTTTCATGCCCTCACAGCTTAGTTTCATAGCATAGTTTCTTTGGTCTCTCAATTTTAGAATTTTGCTTTTGAATGTAAACATGTATGTATGTACTACATGTTTTGATATTATGGAATGTTCACATCCTTTGTTAGGATGTTAATAGTTCCATTCCTTTCTTTTCTCACCTGTTAGGTGGTTGACAAAAAGAAAGCCATTTCCGACATTCCAGAATGGTTTCGTGGAAGTCGGTTGAACTATGCTGAAAACCTCTTGCGCTATGATGACGACCATGTAGCAATATATGCAACAGGTAAGTAAGTGGTTTCTCATGGTCAGTTCACAAGACATGCTATTTTATTTACCAGAATTTTCCAGTCATGGTTTCTAATCCTTTATAAAAACTCCAAGAAGGCTTTTGTAATTTTAATTTTAAGTCTTGTAATACTGTTTCTCCATTATGGTGACAGCACCCAGCCGCACCACTTGAGTACATCATATTACTGCTTTCCTGTGGGATTTGGTGGCTTACTGCTCTTATGCATTTTGTGCAGATCTGTGAGTTCATGCCAGAGACATAATATTTATGCTTTTAGTTCTCTTTTACAACTTTATTTTATGTTCAAATGAAGGAGAAGGCCAGAATGGTGTGAAAAAGAAGACATACAGGGAGTTAAGGCGGTCGGTTGCTGTGTATGCTGCAGCTATGAAGCGTTTTGGTGTCAAGAAAGGGGACAGAGTGGTGGGTGAGTATGCTTGTGTATTTTTATAAGCCATATATATATGTGGTTCTGTCCATACAGTCTCTCAGAGCATTATGTTCTTGCCATTTGCACCAGAACTATGTTTGTATCTTTATACTTTCTCTCGTTTATTCCTTATGACACAATCTGCATCATTCATTCTTTTACTTTTTGTCTCTCAGACCTATTTTCTTCATAGATTTGTTTATTTGCTAATTGTCATAAGCCACCTTGAACTTTCGTTTTCTCAAGATCATGTATCCTTGTCCCATCACCTCTCCCTACCTCCTATTGTGAACAAAGGCAGTGATCGGTGTAAAGCATGCTTAATAAGTTTATCACTTAGATCTTTCCCTTTCCACCCTCTTCAAAAATTGTGAAAATATAATGCTGACTCTGCATACCTCCATAGTGATAACATTTGACCTGGGCACCATCACACCACTGGTAAGGTTAATTTTGAACATTGCCATTGGTGTCATGCCACCGGTATGACCTTGCCACTGCCACAGCTCATACTACTCTCTTGACCTGGCAATTTTCAAATCTTACGCCATTCTTGTGATAGATCATTACTCTCCCAATATGTGTCAGCCATTATACCTTATCTTATGAGATAACAAAATGAGAAAAATCAAGTGTCAGTGACCTATCAAGGTTTATTGATATCAGTTGATGTTGATCATGAACCTTTTCTTTAACTGCTTAGCACATGTGTGAATGTGCATGCATGTTTAGGAGATGACTTGTGAATGATTTGGATAGGTCACCAAGACAGCCTTGGCCAAGCTTTAGGTCAGTTAAAAACAAACTCAGAATTGCAGGGGTCCTAACTTTGCCTCACTCAAATTTTTATCTGCCAACATCTGTTACAACTGTTTCATCACTGACAGTGAAGTTTAGTGTAGCCAGTGTTGGGAAGGAGAAGAAAGAAACCCACAATTTTTTTCTTGTTTTACCTATTTTTTTTTCTTTTATCTTCAAAGAGAGTTTGAAAGGACATGTCAGAGATTCCTCCAAACATAAAGCTACTGTTTATGAAAGGAAATGGAAAAGTTAATATGGAAATTGAAAAAAGGGGATATTTGTCCTGCCCTGTGAATCCCATTAACATTATAGCTTTAGTCAAGATGCTTTGTATGACCTTTTGTTTTGTTTGCACAGTTCAGCCACTGTTATTCTTTCTAACAGTTTGGAAATGGCCACCACATAATTTTTACACTACATTCTCTCCACTCTGTATTTTTGACAAGGCTTAAGGTTTATAAGTATCATAAATATATGAAGGGCTTCATGGCAAGACGCATTATACACCATTCGGGGGTTGTGACAAAACAGACCAGATTCAAAGCAAATTTTTATGTGAAAGGCGAAATTTAAGTCTTAAATAATATAGTCTAGATCAAATGTCCTTCTATGGAATGGAAATACACATGTATACTAAATACTCCTACTGCTACATGAAGTATGTAGAATAAGCTAAAAATTCATATTGGTGGATAACGCATTTTGCCATGAAACCCTTCATATGAACAAATGCCTTAACTTATGAAGAGTATACCCCAAAACCTAAAAGAGGCCTCCAGTCACATGCATGTTATTGGAGAACATCCACATTGTTATAACATGGCCCTTCTCTAGTCTGCATTTCGTAGTGCACTATCTAAACCCGTATGTGTTGTAATAATACTGTAATAATAATATCATAATTTTGTAGTATTACTTCTCCACACCAAACATGCAATGGAACATAAGTATCATTACTGGTGTATCTACTTAATTTGTCTTCACTTCCTCAGTGAGCCTTTATTTCTCCAGTGTACAATATATTTTAAACTAAGCAGTGGTGTCACAAGCTTGTTATCGCCATAACCATCCCACTTTCTGGGACTATTTTTGTGATGGCACAGAGGATTCATTGTTAACCTTCACAGTATGAAGTTCCTGTTGTTTCTAACAACGGTATCCCGATAACAGTGCAATGGTCTTAGTATTATCACACCGCCATTATGACTGTCCAAAGTTGTATCCTTACAAGTTGCATCAGACTTCTCTCTGGCCACATCATCATCTGGTCTTTACTAAATGCTATGTCTTCAATTTACATTCCAAGTATGACAGAGATCTCATTCCAACCCATAACTCATCTCATTTATATAACCCTGCCATATCTGCAGGTTATATCCCAAACTGTGCTGAGGCTGTTGAAGCTATGCTTGCTGCAGCCAGTATTGGGGCAATCTGGAGCTCCACATCACCAGATTTCGGAGTTGTGGTAAGAGCAAAAGTAAACTATAGGTTGACACAACAACTTAAATTTGGAAGTGATTACTAAATTCATGGTCATCTCTCTCTTTCAACGTGCTCATTAGTGCATTCTTATCATTGTATGACACAAGAATGGTGAGAGTTCATCTAATCATGTTATCAGCTTTATTGTATCTTTTATTAGATGGGTTTTATGTAAGTATTTCATCTGTGATATACACTGTAACCTCAGAGCAGAATACTTGTGATAGCTGTATTCCGAATTAGAGAATCACAGACCAGGTAAAGCATTGTTAGATCAGTTTAATGCATTTCTTTCCTTTAAGATCCAATTCCCTGAAGCCTTCAACTCTCTCTGATTGCATATAACATTCCTATCACAAAAAAATATGTTTCAGTTGTTGCTCTCCTGCATTCCATTTGTTGAATCTGAGGTGAAATGGAGAAGCTTGACATAAATTTAGTTTTAAGTTAAAAATCAATAATAAGCCAGAACACTAATGACAGAGGCAGTTTGCTATAGTAATGCCCATCAAAGTATGAGATCACAAAAGCACAGGAGGAATGGCACTGTCATTATTTTACATAGAACGCTGTAAGTTCACATCCTATATAGCATGTAAGAAACAGGATGAAACATGTTGTTCTATCAATATTTTGCTATTTTCATTACCTTGTGCTAGTTTTGAGTAAGCCCACAAAGGATAATATGATGGTGAAGCCAGACATTGTCTTTTTCTGTTTGCAGAAACAGTGATGACTGGTTTTAATGTTAAGGATGGGAGTGACAGCGGAAAATGGGTTGATACTTAAAAAAATATCAATTTTGTTTTATTTTTACATTTTCTGACCTAAAAATGTGCCTGCAGTTGAACAGTCAATGGTTTAGACCTTCTGCTGTGCCTTTCCTCACTAAAATGAACAACAGTTTAGACTAATAGACCCTTGTCTATGGCAATAATTGATTTTTTTTTTTTCATTTTTCTCAAAACAAATATTTTACTCCTCAAATTTTGCCAACAGATTCTTTGAAATTTGGAGAATAAATTTATTATTGGGAGTTTTAAAAACTGATGTGTGGATTTTTTTATATTTCTATTAGTTTTGTTTTTATTGAAGACCAGAATTTGATGAAATTGTATGAATAGCCATGATGATAGGAATTTAAAAAAATTTAAAAAGACAGCTTAGAGAGACACAAAAATTTTATCATGACATTTTGTGTGAACAAGGATTGGCTGCCTGAAATGTGAAACATATCTGATGAAAGATAGTGGGAATATAATGATTTGAATATTTCGTAAACAAAATCCAACATCAACATGGCTGCAATTACCAAAGCAGCTGATATTTTTTTAAAAGAATAAAGATTAGGGTGTATTCTTGAAAACAGTTTTTAATTCAGTTATGTAGGTGCATCATTAAGATTGAATCGGCTGTAGCTCCCATCCATAAATGAAATTGCCCTTGTATCTGGTGGCACAGTTTAGTGTTTGTTATTTGGTCAGTGTATGGTCTGTTTTCTCTCCTCAGGGTGTTCTTGAACGCTTCACACAAATTCAGCCGAAGCTGATTTTCAGTGTCAATGCAGTCCATTACAATGGAAAAGTTCATAATCATATGGAGAAACTGGAACAGGTGGTGAAAGGTAAGAGCTCATGTCATGTCTTTGTCTACTTTCCTTGCAACTCAAAGAGAGAAATATGAGACACAAAGAGTTTGGTTATGGGAAGAGTTTCTGTAATCTGTGTGTTTAGATTTAGAGAGCTGCTGTACAGATTGGAAACCTCATTTTGGTGCATTTCTTTCCCACAAAACCAGTCAGAGACAACGGTTGTCTTCTTACTCTTAGTCTTTTGAACTTATAACACCAACAGTCTCACTTTAATGTTACATTGCATCATGTTATTTATAAGAACCTTTAGCCTCAAGCTTAATTATCACAAAAGTTGGTCCAGGTCACAGATTATGTCTTTGCAGGTAGCAGATGTATTGTGACATTAAGATAGACCCTCTACATCTGTTGATATTATGGGTTCAAGGGTTCAGAGTTGTTTAGCCACCAGGCATGTGGGATATACCCTTTGGGATACTGATTATAATGAATCTTTGATCACAGGGAAAGATCCCTTTCTCGTCTCCTTTCCCTTGTGGTTCTTTGTTTTGCTTAAGAGTGCATTGGCTGAAGCTTTATGTTGTATTTGCGAGAATCATTTTGTTTTAATTTCATAGGTGTTACGATGTTTGTGAATTTGAGGGAAGCAGGAATGGACACTGGTGTTTGATTGTGAAGAAGGCATGGTGATAGTAAAAGAAACTATGAGCCTTCTTGAAACATGCCAAAGAACCAAAAATTCAATGCACTTTACAAAGAATAATAAGTTGTCATGACTGACATGTATTATTAAAAGAAATGCTACGAGGGAACCTCACAGAGAAAGTAGTTCCCGAAACAGGTAACATCATTCATCCTCAAAATATTAGTGCCAAAATCACTCAGTGATTTACAGTTTTCTCGCACACCATCAAATTCATGATTATCAGGTTGATCAGGGTACCAGTCTGTGAAAGCCAGACGTTGTCCTGTGCGTCTGTTTATCCACCGACCTTCGTGTATTTCATCAGTGCCACCTAGTAGAATGCTCTGGTAATCTGTTAGGAAGGGTCTGTGAGTTAGTAGAGCTTCTGTGAAGTCCCTGATGAAGTTATATTCAGCCTGATCATCAACCTCAGCCAAATAGCCTCCTAAGGATTCACATGCAGCTTGTGCGCTGTTAGCATCAATTGGCATATAAAATGATAGGTAATAGTACTGGTCTTGAAACAGTTCTGATTTCTTGAACAGTGCAGATCTCCAGTCTTCAAGTTTTTCATTTATCTCCTGTAGTGCAGCTTTATAGTGTCTGTATCTGGAGATTCAAGCTGTATCTCTTTGTACGCAGTATAGCTCTCAATATGACCATATGTCGTCATAACTTTAGCAGTACATGCATACTGTCCAACATCTGTTTCTCTGACATTGTTCCAGTTCAAATTAAGAAATGAAATCAAGGTGTCATGAATATTCCCTGTGGCTGAAGCTGGGCTTGTATTCAGGTAATCAGGTAATTTGGCATAAAGTGGGTTGGTGAGGGTAATGTAAGCCAGTCTAAGATTCATCCCCACCTCATTCATGCTTTCACTAAGCTCCAAGGACAGGAGTAGGTCTGCATTAGAAGGGCTAAAGGTGCAAGTGAGACTCTGTGAGCTTGAAGGACGCAAGTTAATTGTATCTGGCTCAGCCCGGATTGATAGTTGAACATGTGAAGATCCTGGAACTAGAAATCCAGAAAATTTGATCAGTTAAACAACAAAACATGGTTGAAGTTTTATATGGGAAGCTCTTTGTTGAGGTGAAGAAATATCATTTCATGGTGTGGTATTCCTCTGGAAAATGACAGCTCAATGCCTGAGCATTAGGGTAGTTAGGCATAGTCAATATGATGATGATAATCAGCAGTCAGTTATTATGGGCTTGAGTTAGGATTGACACATCATCACCTTGATTTCTGAAGTGTTATAAATTCAGTTGGCATAATCTTCAGACATTTTCAAAGTATGTTTGGGTTAGTGCTGGAGGCAGGGTTGGAAAAGAGAATCAGCCTTGTGAGGGAGGGGCCCTCTCCCTTCCCTAACTTTGCTCCTAATCCTAACCCTGCCTTTACCACTAACCATAGTACACTTTATTAAGAGTATTATACCAAATGGCTTTAGAACACTTACAAACTGAAGTGGCAATAAATCTAGAGTTATTTACTGAACAGAATCAGTGATACTACATCAAGTGTGGCACAGCATCCTACCATATGATAGGAATAATATAAGCAGCATCAGTGTATTTCAAGCCATATGATAAAATGACTGAAGTGCAGTCTCATTGTCAGGAAAATTAGAGAAATGTATGCAACAAACTCTGAAATAAAAATATATTATTACTCACCCAAATATGATCATAATGAAAATCAAGAAAAACTTGCCATCAATTTCAAAATGACAAAAGTCATTTTCAATAATAATTCAATTAAAAACACAATATTCAGCAGATCTATGAATCATGTCATGTCAGATCCTCATTTATGAGTGACTGTGTCATGGTCTGCGTGGATCACATGATTTATGAACTATTTTTATGGGATAGCAAACAAAATATCCAGAGATCTGACCGGTGGCTTACGCCTTTTGTAAGAAGATAGTATAACATCTTTAAGTATCAGACAAAATAATTGCTCTTTAAGGAGGGGGGCGCCACCTGAAATCGTCGATTTGGGTTCAAAATACCGAAATTGGGTTTTTGTTATTTTTATACACTTTAACATCTTGGGAATCGAAAGCATTGATGGTTGCATGTGAAAGAATCCATTTTACCTCTCAAAAATGCATTTGATTAGGGTCACCCCCCAGGATTTTTTATCTGATTATGTGAATTTATGCTGAACTTGTCTGTTTTTGATCACATATTTTGTCTATACGCAATAAAATCAGACCTATCTTGTTGCATACTGTTGGAAAGGAGATTTTCTCCCCTACAAGGTCAACCTCTCATTGGCTGGCCAATGAAAATGTCGGAATGACGGCATCCCCCAAATGTGAAGCATAAATTACGTCTGGTCTTATTTACATCACTAAAAATAGCTAGGTCACGGCCTAGAGCAAGTCATGCTGATGTTTCATTCGCTCGTTTGTTTCCAACAAGCGTGACCTAGTTATCTGATTGGATTTCTGTGGTTCGGGTGGCCTGTAAATAGCAGCATGCAGGTTAGCACATGAATACCTGACAGGAAGGAGGTGGCCAAAAAATTAGCAGCCTAATTTTTCGTTGTGATCCTGAAAACGGCCCGTAGGCTTGCCCTAGACAAAGCTAGACAGGAAAAGGAGACCAAGGAAGGTGGCCCAGCCTATCAGCCGGGCATGTATTGCCATAAAAACAATTTTTCAGACGCTTTTAGTGTGTGAAATTTTCAAATGCATTTTTCTCAAAACTATACTTTTCAACAGATAATTTGAAACTCCATCATAATTTACGAACCAATTTTTGCGAAATTTGGTATATAAGCAGTCTATAGGTGTACAAAAAACGTGACAGAGAGACATTTGGACTTTTTTTTTCATTTTTCAGGAAATATGTTGGCAGAGGCCAAAAAATGGGGTAAAATTGATATTCTGATACATACCAATTTTGAAAATTCATAAAATAATTTTTTGTCATTTTATTAAAAATAACTCTCTGTCACTTTGTAGACATTGTGTATAAGAATGCATGTGTGGAATTTCAGCAGGATTGCATTTCATCTGGAGGAGGAGTTTCCTTTTGAAGTTGACTGTTTTCTGAGTAGAAAATTCAAGATGGCGGCCATTTCCATAGCAACCATAATAAAATGTAAAATTTTTTTGACTGTTTTCCACAAATTCGAACCTGCTGAGTCCAAAAATCAAGGTTAAAAGCATGTGGCACCAAGCATTTAGAAAAAGGCCTTCAGGTGGCGCCCCCCCCCCCCCCCTTAACAAAGCGGCACCGCCAGGGAGACCCGTCCACGGTGGACATGAGAGGGTCAGCACTAAAGCGCCATCCCATTCTGGCTCACACGTTAAGAGGAGAAGGATCGCACGAAAAGGAGACATACTCAGATAAATATGATGGAGGCTCCACCGTCCTGCGAGTGCACTAACACTGGTCTGGATTTATTTTTAGTGCCTCCTACACAAACGAGTGTTCAGTCTGGACAATGGATAGAACATCATCCACTGGCCACCCTCATAGATACAGAGCGGGGAAGAGTATAATGGACTTGGCTAACACATACTTACACATTCAGGCTAAAGTAACTAAACCGGTTGGGTCCGATCTTGATGACGAGGATGATCAAGCCGTCGCACCAGAAAACCTGTTTTTACATGCCCTACTTTCGGAACTGGACGTAAGTCTAAACGGTGTGTTAGTGATCACCAATACAATTACATACTCATATCGTGCGTACCTGGAGACACAGTTAAACTATGGCCGAGACGCAAAGAAAACGCAGCTGGCAGCGAGTATGTTCTACAAGGATGGAGAAAGTATGTTATTTTTTTTCTCAAAAGCAAACGCAAATCCAGGTTTGAGAAAGAGAAGAGATCGAATTAAACGCTCTAAACTCGTGGATATGGGAGGACGATTACATGCTGATATATTCTCTCAAGAAAAGTATTTACTCAAAGGTGTGGATATGCGAATTAGACATCCGCTCAAAAAGATGCTTTTTCTCTCTTAGCTGTGAGGCCAAAGGCCGGTGATCCTACACCGAACTACAAAGTGAAGATTACTCACGCCTCATTGTTTGTACGTAAAGTGAAACTGAATCCCGCTGTAAGTTAAGCTCACGCTAAAGCATTACAAAAAGCCAGCGCAAAATATCCCATTAAAAGGGTGGTCACCAAGGTGTTTTCTGTACCGGCAGGTAACATGAATGTTGTGCAAGACAATTTGTTTCTAAACCAGAACCCAGATCGCGTCACCATTGCAGCTGTCGAGTCAAGAGCATTCAACGGAACGTACAGTCAATCGGCATTTGAATTGAAGAATCTTCATATCAACTCACTGGCCATCTACTTAGACGGCCAGCAAATCCCCACTAAGGCTCTCAGACCAAACTTTGAAGAAGACGTCTATGCAGGAAGCTATTCGATACTGTTGTTCGGAACAGGTAACGCTTGGGACGACTTCGGTAACTTTTCTAGAGGCTATACCATGTTCTGCTTCGATCTTACCCCATCGTTGATAGAAGGAAATGCTGCGGAGGTCATAAAGACGGGGAGTCTGCGACTAGAGATACGCTTTGCTAAACCGTTAGACAACCCTATTCACATCATCGTATACTCGGAATTTGATTCGACGATCCACATCGACAAAGCCCGTCAAGTCATTACTGACTTCTCAAAATGAGAGGGATAGACATTGTTGAATTGCTATCGGCAGATCCGGTGGCCAAAAATATATTTCGTGGCGTAGTCTATTCCCTAGTTAATTACCTGCCAGACTAAGCGCTGGAACCTCTCATGCACAAGACTAATTATCAACTTTGATGAGGATAATAAACCAGGCAGTCACTGGGTAGCGATATATCAATCCATTCTCTGAGGGATACTATTTCGACTCATTCGGATTACCTCCTGTTATACCGTCTTTTAAACGCTTCATTCAGACTCACAGCAGNGGAAAGGAGACATGTAAAGTTTAAGAAGAGAGAGCAACCAGTTAAAGAATTGTAGTATAACAGTGTGACCGCTCTACAGGAGTTGTGTCTCTACAGCCAAGCAAGATATTGAAAACAATGAACCTTTTCATTTATTTTCAGGGCACACTTATCAAACACCTAGAGGAACATGTAATACAAGGGAATATGGATCGGAGTGACATCATGCTCTACTACACAACAGTAAGGCCCATGTAATATACAAACACATGCAGGTGATAATAAAGTTCAGAAGTTGAATATGTTGGATTTCAAAGGCAAACATGCGACTGAAGAAACAGGACTCTCCGTGAATGCAAATATATATAACTGAGAAAGTGTAAATACAATACTGATAAAAAAAAAAGAAAAAGAGAAGTAATGTTATTCATTCACACAGATGACTTATGAAAGACCTCCATATTGTGTGTCCATATTGATTCTCCCTTCACCAATTTTTAAAATGGCTTTTGCCCTCTGTTAGAGGATGCTGATAAGAAAGTGCAAGAATAAGACCCTGGAAAGAAGTCTTCAGTACTGTAATTATTACTTATAGGTGACTCAGTGATAACGTGTAGCAGTGGTTACATTTTCTTCAGGTCCTTCTTTTAAATTTGTCATTAAAATGACATTGTGTTTTGTCCACTGCACTGTAAACCAAGGCATTCATCAGCAGAAATCCACAGGACTTGACCCAGGGCTTTCACAGAATGCTCTTTTGCCCTACAGACCTGTGAGATTCAGTTTGTTTGTGTTGGAGGAAAAATCCAAAATTTATGAAATTATCAAATTGCAAAATGAATTACGAGCATTTATAAATGTGGCCACCCTTCTAATTTAATTTGTATGATTACTACATTATGATATCAAAACTTTACATAGTAGCCTCACATGCACTGGTTCATGAGTTTGGCTTTTGGAAATCAGCTTATGCTATGGTTTCTTTTTAAAATGATCGTGCTAGAGTTCCATCCATGTATGAGTGATAGTTATAATGCTAGCATATTATATACCTTCTTCAAGAAGTCTGCCTCTTATTCCACAGGCTGGCTGGATGATGTGGAACTGGATGGTGTCTGTGCTGGCTGTGGGTGCAGCCATTGTTCTGTATGATGGATCACCGTTGGTTCCTCATGCAAATGTGCTGTGGGATTTGATTGATGAAGTGGGGTGAGTGGTGTCACATTATAGATCTGCTAGTTCCATCTGTATAATGGAATGAATAGAATCTGAGAAAAATGCAGTACAATGGCAGTACAGTTCATATCGTGGACAAAGAAACAAATTTTTGGGGAATAACTTATCAATGTTTATTTGGTAATAACTCGCTTCGAAGCCCATGAAATTTGTCAAACTGTTCATAGAGCCATCTTTCAGTCAGTCTGTATATAAAATTTCTTGCCAAAGGTCGATATTATCGTACTTAGGAGGATCAGTTGCATTAATAACATTCTGAAGTTTTTGTAACAAATATAAAAATGTGAAAATGTCATTCCCAAAACATGCATTTCTTATGTTGGAAAAATGGGTTTTAATTAATATGACAATTAGTGGTGATGGCAGCAAAGTTAAGAACTGATTAATAATACTTTTGTAGACACAGCCATGTAGCTCAGCAAATCTGAGGTCTAGAAAATTGAGGAGAAATACTAATCAGTATAAACTGCAGTTCATCTGGAAGGACAGTGACGATTTCATTACTGTGACAGATGTCCTAAGGATCAGTTACCAACTGAAGCATATCACCGCATCAGTGCGAGTGTCATTTATCCTGATTGTATATTTATCCTGTACCTGGATACAAGAGTATTGTTTTCAAGCAGTAATATGATAGTTTTGAACCTCAGGATATTGATATGGATGTTTATTGCACTTTTTTTTTTTATTATTATTATCGAGATGGTTGTTGTTCTTTCCCTCCTACATAGGGTAACTATTCTGGGAACAGGGGCAAAATGGTTGTCAGTGTTGGAGGATAAGAATGTTCACCCAAGTGAGTGTCTATTTTTATCATCTGTCTGGTTTTTTTAATGAAAAAAAAAAACTTCAACACTCTGAATCTGAACACAGTGCCTCAGACTGGTTGGCCATCATGATATTATTTCATTGGTAATCAGCGTTCACATGCTGACCAAAATGAATTGCATTTTTATGTTTCATTTCAGCATTTAAGATTAATATTTCTGTGCCAAGGGAATATTACATTAAATTCTGTGATTTTGTCATAAGTTTAAGCCATTCATTGAGAATGTGAAGACACCATAATACGATATGACAATGGTTAAGTTCATCTTTAATGTTTTAAGGAAAGGTAAGGATGCAGAACAAATTTTTGCTATTATTCCTTTGCATAAATGGATGAACATCCCATCTGTTAAACTCCATCTAAAACAAATGCAGTAGCATAATGCATTCAGATGTTATTAAAAATAACACAATACGTTGGTTTTTTTTCCTTTGTTTGAACTCTAAGAAGATTATGGTGTGTCTCACTTACAAGCAAGAATCTTCAGAGGATTTCACTGGGCTTTACCCAGAAAAACTCCATGGTAGAAAAGTAACCATTTTTTGTTGCAACCCAGGGTTTTAATGTTTTGTTTCAGGGGGAAGTCACAGTCTGAAGACTTTGAAAGCCATTCTTTCAACTGGATCACCACTCAAACCTCAGAGCTATGATTATGTGTACAATGAAATCAAGCCCAACTTGTTGCTGGGATCTATCTCAGGTTTCATTGATTTTTATATTAACATATTTTTTATACTGACAGCTTTATTATATTTGGCTAAATGTAGTGAAGTGCATCAATGCTTCTTGGTAAATGTTAGTAAAAGCCCTGGGCATGAATGAGAGTAGGTTTTTGGGGGTTTTTTTGTAATCGGTTGGTCTTTTTTCTTTTTGAGAGTAAGTATTGTGCTGTTGTAGAATTTCATCCTCAGCATTTCATCCTCAACTGTTGTGGCATATTTTCTCCATGGAGAAAAAATCCACAGATAAATTTACTGCAAATTTTTTCGGTTGGACTCTCAGGTCCTATCATAATCATAGTAGACTGGACTAATGTTACTTCTAGAAGTGGGGCAAAACTGGAAGAAAAAGCATCAAATAGTTAGAAGATAGGCATAGACCCAGTAATGGAGTGTAGTCGAGAAACCCTATTGGAACAGTAACTATATGGACATTGATATATCATGTCCTGTCGCTGAATTGGATTTCGGATTCCTCTTTTTTAGGTTGACGGAATTTTTAAGCTCAGATATATAATAGATACAATTCTCTTGGTGTATATGTCATGCAGGCTGCATGATCGTTTTCACAGACAATAGACTAATCATGAGGGATTGAATTTCCAAGTTTCGTCAAGGTGATGGGAATGCACTGCCTGTACTATACAGATGATTGTTGCAGAGGTTACTAACATAGTGCAGATTATGTTTTATTTTCTGAGAATGATGCAGATCATTTTTTGTCCTTAAGACAGACTGTAAATTGGCATAGACTATGAGTTTCAAAATCTTGGTTTATAAGCAGACACTTAGTTCTTGGCAGGCAGTAAGCAAATGAATTGATTGTTAAGAACATAATTATTGTATTGCTCATTTGCAGCTGGATATTGTCTGAGCTTGATAAATGTATTGTGATTATTCTTGATAGAATCTCCTGATATCTTTTCCCTAACTTCAGTAAGCCCATCCCTAACTTTAAGTGACAATATACACATTCTAGAGAGGTGAAACTAAGAACTTAGTTATTTCATTCCAGGTGGCACAGATATTATTGCATGTTTCATGGGCCACAACTGGACCATTCCTGTATACCAAGGAGAGATACAGGGTCTGTTGCTAGGCTGTGATATGGAGAGCTGGGATGAGACTGGTGAGTCATTTATATGCTTACATTGAGATGGTTTGGGAATGCTTGGTTACTAGCTTCCATCTATCCTCTTGTCCCATTAGACCGTTCTGGTTGTTTCTATAAATTTCTGAAATACAAATAGTGTAAAAGATATGTAAATTTACAAATCTTCGGCATTTTTCTCATTTGTGGGTTCCTTTTCATAAAAATATTATGAAATCACTGCAGATAAGTCGCCATCTGATGCAGAATTCAATACATTCAATACCCTGGCCAGCTCTCTCTCTCTCTCTCTCTCTCTCTCTCTATCAATTCATTCAGTGATTGAATGTGAAAAGGACAAAGTAAGCATCAGTATCAAGGTCACATTACAGTCTATCAGGGAATCAGCTTTCCCAAAGTTGTTAGGGATTCCTTTAACCTGTTTGACCTTATTCTTACATGTTTTATTGATTGTAGTTGTCATATCCAAATGACCAGATCAATCTTGAGCTAACCATGATTGTACTGGTACTAGACAAAGCTAAGGTCTGCTGAAAGGACAAGTGTCAAAGCCAGTGCCAAAAGAAGGAGAGTTTTTAAAGATAGTTTGCTTCTTGGATATCAGTGGGCAGATAGGTTTGAATTAACATCAGATTTAACATACATAGACATAAAATATAGTTATGATCCTTATTCAACACATAGATCAGATATCAAGGTTAATGAATATTGTAAAATCTCAGTTTCAAGTTTGAACACCCCTTTCGACTTAAGCGGTCAGAATCTTTGCTCGGCCGCTGTGACTTAATTACAAGAAAATGGGCTACATGTTTATGTTCATCCATCAGTGTGCAATGCAAAATATTAACTGTAGTTAATAGCGGGTAATTGGACAAAGCATCAATAACAAACCTGATGATATAGTATGCATGTGTACATTATGTAAGCCATTAAAGGTATGAATCATGTCTGGGATCTAGGAGGAAAATACAGAGAGAAAGCTTTGTAACATTGACCTTGCATTATTGGTGGTGCATCAGGTAGTTGAGATTTAAATGATCAAGATCACAATGAATTAAGTCTGTGAGCAACAGGCATACACAACATAATTTTTGTGATTCTTGAAATTCAACCTTCGTCTTGGCTTCTAGGATGATCAGTGAGGAGATCCAATTTTACACCTGCTATTCTTTTACAGCCAGGCTGTTCAGGTTACACAGCTCATTGTTCATTTGCATGGCAAATCTCTTTCCAGGCAAGCACGCCTTGGACCGCAGTGGTGAGCTAGTGTGCAGCAAGCCTTTCCCCTCCATGCCAGTATACTTTTGGAATGATTCTGATGGTTCAAAATACAAGAAGGCTTACTTCAAAAAATATGACGGTAAGTAAGGAAACCTTTTGTTGTGAAGCTTAGATGTGGTAGTTTTTCATAGTTATCATATAAGCATGTTTTCAGGTTAAAGCAAGACTACTTTTGTTCAAAAGTGCCTCAGTGGTCTTTATCTGTAATGGAGCATAGGGAAGAGAAGGGAACTTTTGAGAAAATGCCTATGTTTTGGAATACATGTGTTGCATCCATTGTATATCACCACGCAGTGATTTTGTGTGATGGACCTATCATAAAGAGGTCACAATATGACGAAAATCACAGCTGTTATAAGACAAACACCACAGATCTGTGAATAATGATTGCACAGTATTGATATTTGTATACTTGAACATTGTAGACAGTTCTTAACATGAGACCACGCTGAACCAGTCTTTTTAAGGTGGAGAATCCCTACTCAGATATATTCTGAGTGAACTTGCAACTGGTTTGCTCTGAAAAATCTTGGGATTGTGATTGTCTACTAATGTGAACTTGTTTATCATCATGAATAACATTTGCAAGTTATACAAGCAGTGCCATCATAACATTGATTCAGATGACATCAAGTTGATGCCATTTCACTTGTTGCTTACTGTTGATGATATTTTGGAGTTGAAATCGTAATTGAAAACTGAAATATATATCTCAACTGTGAACCACAAATGGCTAATAACTTCCTCCCCCTTAGGGAGGAAGTTACACAGTAATAGGTGCATCAGTTAAGCTGAGATAGCAGTGGAACTTGTCATTATGTATGATCACTGTATTTTAATATCCTAATCATTCCCTGAGGCACTATCAAATGAAAAACCTGTGATCAACATTTTCTGCTTCTAGTTAAATTCCAGCTGTTATCTTGTGAAACAACATAATTTACATGTCATTTATTATCAGGAGAATTACCTAACTATCCAGGTACCTTAATTTACTGTCCTCACAGCGGAATTTTGTATTTTATTTGGAGTGATCCATTTGTCTTTTGTCTTGTGGTGAGTTTTTGGCCTAATGGCTTGGTCCTTAGGACTTGCTGAAAATGAACAAAAGTCTGAAAAGGAATGCTACCAATGGTACCATTTTGCAACCTATAAATTATATTGGAAAGGGCTTTACTCTGTCTTGCAGAGTTTCAGTTTTTCTGCCACAAGCAGATGCTTGTATTTTTTATAATGGAACACTCCAGTAACGCATAAATGTTATAAATAAAAATAACGGCACTTGTAGAAGTGTTGCACCTATGCATCAATTTGTAAATGGATCACTGCATTTCAGTCCAGCATGCCTTATCATCTGTCATTATTTTTGAGTACAGGGATCTTATTTTAAAAAATCGTCTGTCATTATTATTGAGTACAGGGATCTTATTTTGAAAAATAAAGCATGAAGTATCTTAAATATGATATTTTGAGGCTTTTCAGCTGGTTGAGCTTATGAAAATGTCTATAGTTGAATGCTAAACATCTTTTTAATTTTAAGTAATTGCGCCATGTAAGTACCGAATTTGTGGAGATTGCAGCAAGCAGTCCTGACTAAAGAGAAGGTTTATCTCTTTTCCATAAGTCTCTGAAAAAGATTACTGTTCTGATGGACATCCTACACTGAATAAATGAATGAAATATGAAATATGAACATACTGGATGTGAACTTGTTAGAAATTTGTTGATTTATGTAACCACGAATCTCTTGTTCAAACACTGATACATTATAATGAGCACATGATAAGGAAAGCATTGAGAAGATTGAGACCTATCACAAAATGTGTTACGATTTATTCAGAGTGAAGAGTCAGATCACACCTATATGTAAGGAAAAAAATGCTGGTAATATTTCAGTATCAAATCACCTTGGGATTCCTCTGAAAAAACCAGCTTCATTGGTGTACAACAGAGTTAAAATACTTGACTTACAGATAGTTGGTCCAGATTTGAATCTCAAGAAGATTATCATGTTCATTATTGAGCTTGGTTTTTATAAAGATGGACTTGCCATATTATTTGACAAACATATACCTGTTGCATACTCTCTGGTTATTTGCTGATTGGTACATTGTCTTCTTCTGACTTCAGTTCAGACAGATTTGAACCAAGCTTTCATATCATCTCAAGAAATAATAACTGAAACAGGATAAAGTCACTGTGGTTTCTAACCTAAACATGTAACAGAGATGGTCTTGAAGACGCAAGAAAACTATTGACTGCAGTTGCCCTCTCTATTTTACTAAGTGAAATTAAAAATTATACTTCACTTGAAGTTTGCACTATCTTATGTACAAGACCTCCTTATTTCACTTGTTCATAATAAAAGTAGATATTCTAGTTGAAGAGGAAGAAGGATCTTAGCTTCCTTAACCATATCCATATATTGTAGGAAATGCTATGGCCACTTAAATGAGATGCCCCCATTAGGGATTTCACATCAGAACTTCTCCTTGGATTTCACCATAAAAGTGTTTTTTTGCAGTGATTTTAATACTTTTTACTGGCCTGGGCTTTGAGACCCCCAACATTGGGGCCCTTAGCCTTTTTAGGGTTTGGCAGTTAAACCCTGCATTTCAACTGCAAATACTGACATTCCTAGCAACAGCAGTAACTTATGTTTTTGTTCATCATTCATCTGACATTAATTGATTATCATTAACTGACTGTCATATTTGGGTTTTTATTTTTTTGGTTTCTCTTACATTATGTTCTCTTTCGTCTGCCATTAATTCATTTATGTGACCTGTGTTATATTCTCTTTCATTATGTTATCATTTATTTGACATTGATTGATTTATTGTACCTTTAATTTTTCTGTCATAATATGTTATCATTCTTGTGACGTTGATTTTTTGTCTTTGAAGTTTCCCAATTTTTTTTCTTAATTTTTTTTCTTAATTGCACATTGTGTTTTCAGTCACATGACGTTGATTTATTTATGTTACCATTTTTTTTATAATTATCATTTATCTGAATTGATTATGTTACATTTTCTTTGTTTTGTTTCTCTCACATTATTTTAGTTTATTATTCATCTGAAATTCATTGATGTATTATCATTTATATGACACAATTTCTCTCTCTCTCTCTCTCTCTCTCTCTCTCTCTCTCTCTATTCCTGTCACACACACACAGGCACAGCTCCCCTGTATGACTTCCTTTTATACTGACAGGGATGTAATGATATGGGTCTTCGATTTTCAAAAGCAGCAATACAATTATTATTATTACGTTATTAGATAACTCCTTTCTTTAGCCTCCAGTACAGTGCTCAGTATATGTCCATGTATGAATGGAAAAATACAAAAGAAATTCAAATACCTTGTTGTGATTTTCATCACATAAGTATGTTAATCCCAGTTATAGCAGTTAATGAAACTAGTAACAGTACCCTTTCTTCAAATGGGCGGAGTTGCCTGAAAAGCAAAGCTTTGATACAAAGCATATGTCTACTGTTAATAGACCCTTACCTTTAACATGTGAACTGTTCCAAGGGGAGCAATGCAACTTTTATTTTAGCAAATTCAAAACAATAACTAGTCTAGTTAAAACTTTACAAAGAAGACAGTTTTTTTACAAAATGAAACCTTAGTTTTTTTTAACTTCTCTGACCAGAAAAACTAAGGCTGCCATAGCGAAATAAGGTCACCAAATATCTTGATGCCAACAAAAACAGTGATTTGTCAGATTTCATGAGTGTAGGCGGCTTTGTAATGAAATGCATGGGCATTACATGAAGCATTCCCTGTATTTCATTACTATATAGTATTAAAGATGGTGGTGAGCATTGAGAACTACAGATCTTGTCACTTTAACATATTTCCATAGTTTTCATTATTGCTGAAAAAGCATTGATGTGTAAAGTGGAGATCTTTGTGTGTATTTGAGGTATAATTTATGACAGGCTAGCACAAGTATAGCCATTCACTGCAAGTCAGGGATTGTATATATGTTGAATAATGTTTAGTTAAATTAATACATGTTATAAAAATTGTTTACATGTGTATAAAAGTGGTAAAAAGTATGGTATTGTACAGAAGTGAAACTGAATGATTACAGTATTGGCTTGTAGAATACAAACTGATGATTTTGAAGGACGGTGAAATTTGCCAGGGCCTCTTAAATGTAAAAAGAACTGGGGATTGGAAATTGGCATTGAGGGAATGACATGATCTGCACCAAGATAGCTGGGTCTCAAGATTTCTTAGAATGAATGTGTAATATGAATCTTTCTTTGAATCTTTCTGCTTATCTGATGGTTGACAATCAGTATCTCAAATCTTTGAATACTGATGTGATCAGTGACTTCTTCAAATATTTGAACACTGCTCTTATCAGTTACTATCTCAAATGTTTTAATACTGTAATACCTCATAAGTATGTCTGCCACACTGTCGTATATGACTTAGAGATGTATTGTTGCTTAACATGAATTTTAATTCTTGTGTTCCATCAGGTGTTTGGGCTCATGGGGATTTCTGCACCATCAGCTCTCAAACTGGAGGTGTTACAATGCTGGGGAGGAGGTGAGTGGCTAACTACAAGTAATTTTTTATGTGTGTGTGAGAGACAAAAGAAGTTATCCTCAATGAGATACTTGATAGTATTTGCTTTTTCCTTGAAGGCTGCCTGTGTTCAGGTTTTGTTAACATCAGGAAATTGACCTTTGTCCAGAGCTCTATCCCTTCAGTCAAGCAAACTCAGTATGAAGAATTTTTGTGAATATACAAAAGACTATAGAGGATTGCGTCATGTGTCAGTATTTGTGCCCAGATTTGTTTTTCACATAGTTTGTTTAGCACATTCCACTGACTGGACTATGTTGTTTGTTTAGCACAATCTACTGACTAAGCCATAGTATTTGTTAAGTACAGTTCTTTTACTAAACCTTGTCAGCCAGAATTTTAACTTGCAACTGTATTCTTGTTGTCCTGAGAGGAGAGGAATAACTTAATTTCAGGTTCATTATATTGTATGTATCCTGACTTTCATAATTAAGGGTTGTGGGAGTAAAAGCAGTACTGCTTATATCTTGTGAACCATTTGTTTTCGCCCTTATCAGGAGAATTATCCATGTTTTGATGTCTTTTTACAGTGACGGAACGCTCAATCCCAATGGTGTCCGCTTTGGAAGTGCAGAAATATATCATGCAGGTAAAAATATCTTTTCATTCATAAACAGTAATGTTTGTCAGTCTCAGGTGTTTTAACCTTTTGTTATTACTGGATCATGTTGGTGTTTCTTCTTAGAGGAGGTGAAAATGCTGTAAAATTATCATGGAATGAACTGTTTATAAGGGAGTGCTAGTTTGACCCTATAAAGAAATTATTTGCTGTACAGCACAAGATCTCATCATAAACATTAGTTTGGTTTTTTTTTTAAGTTTATTTTGTTACTGCTGTTGTTAAACTGCCCATACAGCTCTTAGTTTCAGCTTTTGAAACTTTGCTGATCACATTGATAAAACTAAGCATGTCATCATTTTGTCTCTCTGCAGTGGAAAGCTTCAAGGAAATTCAAGATAGCGTGTGTGTGAGCCAGAGGAGTAAAGATGGCATGGATGAGCGGGTGATCCTGTTCTTGAAGATGGCCCCAGGCAGTGACTTTGGATCTGCAGTGGTCAACAGCATCAAGAACCATATTAGAACATACTTGTCAGCTAGACATGTACCTGCTGTCATCTTGCCCATCTCAGATATTCCTGTAAGTTTTTATTCAGTACACATTCAAAATTCAATACACTGATGAGGCTGACAGAAGAGAACTCGTCACAAACAGCAGCTCAAGATCCTTGTAACTAATATCATACTGATATTGTCAGCAAATGGGTTTTTGGAAGGGGAGATTGCCCCCCCTGTGAGCTGGTCATGCTGATCCGGGGCGCACATTATGAACATACTAGTGTAAAATAATCATATTTAATTACCTGCCGTTGTTTCTCGCATTTTCTGTCTAAGCAATGCCTATCAGTCAGTATTGGAAAAGATCTGTCACTAAAGATTGGTCCAGGCCAGCAAAAGGTAGATTCCTTTACCAATTTGGCGATGGCATCAAGGAAAAGATGTGGAACAGTGAATTGCAAATTTTGTTATACTGTGGATGGCACAAACACTGATCTTTAACATTTGTGGCAATTCCTTTTGTGAGGAACCTATCACACTCATTGTGAATAACACCCATGTTAAAGAATAAGACTTATATCGTCATTGTGCTGTGGCAATGACTTAAGTCATTTTTTACACTTCTGAGAGGACCCAGGGGAAACATTTTGAAAACAAAGCTGAAATACATCATCATGTTTCTATGGAACTGCAATTTTGATGGGAAAATATTGATGCATTTTGATTTTCTTTTAAATATGTCAGCATGGGCCTCGATCTCGGAAACAAAATGGTACCAGTATTTAAAAGTCTGACTTAGGCCATTTTTGTAGCTCTGTGACAATATGCGCAGATCAGTGATTTAATATGGTTTGCTTTGTGATAGATTAGTAAATGATGATAGAAAGAAATATAGAATGCTCATGGATGCATGGCTCAAAATATGAACATACCAATTTGAGATACTGCCTAAGCCCAGTGAGTATGAATCAAAATACCTAGCAGCCAAATCTCGATGGTAATTTCACTGTCTGCTTTTCTCTCCCACAGTACACAATCAGTGGTAAGAAAGTGGAAGTGGCAGTGAAACAGGCCATCTCAGGTATGGATGTGCTCCAGAGAGGTGCTTTGGCCAACCCCAGCAGCATTGACCTATTCTACAACATTCCAGAGCTTCAGGACTTTTAGCTGTTATGGAGTTACTTGTCACGGCTGAAATCAAATTTGAGAAGCGGCATATCATACTTTGGTGTGAAAGAAATTCTTGCAAGAACTCTTTAATAGTTATCATTTAAAGTTCCCACTTTGTGGGCATTCTGGATACTGTGGAAATTACTGTGTATGTTTTCCAACTGATCAAAATGAGGCTTCATTGTCAGTAAAATGACAGTAGGTGGCCCGTATGCAATGGCAAAACTTTTTAGAAAACTGCAAATAAAGAACAAATTTACACTTTAATAACTCATCAAATTTGCCTCACAGAAACTCAAGTTTATCCATATTTACTGAGTTTTAGCTCTTAAAATCAGTATTTCTGTATCAAGAACAAGCAACATGCAAAAGTTCAGTACTGCATGACCCCATCTGCCTAAGAGCCTGATTTCTCATATCTTAGTCCGGTGACACAGGTCTCATTTTGACTGGCTGCAAGACATATGTTGGGGAACTGAGATAAAAACACATGGAAAGGTACCTGATGTAATGATTATTTGGCCTAGATCTGTAACTAGTTCAGGAAATATGAAACAAAAGTAAATGAGTTGCTCAGGCTTGATTCTTTGAAATGCTAATTTATTACTTTTTTCAGGTGACATTGAAGGTCAGCATTCATGAACATTCAACAGGGTGTCATTATTTCAGTGAGGAATTCATTGTGTTGGCAACATGATCTCATTTTGATACTGTCATGGATTGTTATGTCCGTACTGAGCAGGGTACCTCTGTACAAGTAACTTTTTTTGTTTCTAATTCTCATATCCAAGCAAACATTGGCTGCTGTGCTGACAATAAAAATGTGTCATTATGTATGAACTCAAGGGCTGACTACATGTTTTCCTAGCTAGATCTTCTTCTTTGTCGTATTTTTGGACTCTGTAAAGGTGATTGTTACTGCATATTCCTAATCTTATTAGGAGGTATTGTTTTTTTTCAGTGGAAATAACCAGTTTCATAACTATTTCAGTTGTCTCAGATGGTTGCACTGAGAAAAAACAAAGGATCATACTGAAGAGCTTTTAGATTATGATTTCCTGGTTACATTCAGCATAATGCTGTCATGAAGTGCAGTTCAACACCAGTCTTAATGTACACAGTTGTTTTTTTTTTTTGTTTTTATTTTCGATTTGCTGCTGTTACTGTGGAGGAGTGTGTTTCAAGATAATGTTCCTTTGATCTAAGAATTCTGTAAGAAAGATTTTCTTTGGGGACAGGTTTGTTGCAATACAAAACATGAAGCCCCAAACTTCAGATTCTTAGAGCAACTGCTTAAGTATTTTCAGGGTGCCATTACTGTATACATCCCTTGGACGCTACAAATTTGACAGACGTTCAAGAATTTAGGCGGTTTTTTTTTTGGTCTTTTTTTGTGGTTGTTTTTTAAGTTTTATTTTCTTACCATAGAATGATTACATAATACGTATAATGTCATTTCCTTTGATAATCAGTTGTATTCTTTGTTCCTTTTTTAATTGTTAACCATGATTTATGCAAACTTGGGATATCAGGTTTTGAGTTTACACTCATGGGATCCACACCAGCTTGCATGTTATTGAAAAAAGCTGTTGTAAATATACTTTTTCTTTCTTAAATTCACTGAAGGTAAGCTGTGTCATCACAGATTTTTCAGTGTCTGATGATATCTTATATATAGTTTAAATTGTATCTAAACAATATGTATGCAAATTGGATGTTGAGAAAGAAGAACAGTCTCTTGCTGTAACAATAGATGTCTCTGCTGAATCCCCTCTCTTGCTAATAACTGTGATCTGTGCATGTCAGCACTGTTATGGTGGTCACTTACTATGTCCATTATGAGAGTGGTGTTCATTCTTAGAAGACAGAAATATGCTTATGATTACACTAGTCAATAAAATTTGAACAGTTTTATGTCTCGTGGACCAAATATGACTTTTTTATATGGATTGTGGGGTGCTGTAAACTGACTCTGGTCTAACAGACATTCTAATGTTTAGGTTTCCTTATATAATGATAGTGATGTAATTTTAAGTGTCCAGATTTTTTTTTGCCTGTCTACTTCATTTTGATGACATCATACTCTTTGCTCTTTCACTTATCTTCCATAGGAAAGATCTGGAGTGGGTTTTCTGTTACCGTCTGGCACTATTACAGATGGGCTATATTTTGTTCAGTGGGCCATCTCCACAGTGGTTGTAATTATCTTGGTGAAAGCGCTTTTCTTGGTCACTCTTGTTTACTGCTGAGTTCTCTGCATTTTGCCCGAGGAGAAATAATAGAATGCAGAAAATGAAGGGATAAACAATAACTTGTCCATAACCTGTCTTTAACATTTTGCTCAGCCTTTAAAGGCAATATTGGCTGTTAACTGAAAAGAATTTCAACCTTTCATATACATCGTAAATGTACTAATCCGTAAAATCCTTAATATTAAGGAGCAGCCAGATTTATGGACCAATGAGCCTTCTCAGTGTTTGCCTTAGTTAATGGAAAGTTGTGGCCAGTATACAGAAATGCTTTTCGTGTTTCCTTTAAAGCCTTCATGAAATTATCATGGGGCCCATTTTTATGAAGGTGGTTACAAATATTGTTGAGTTGTAGATGTGCTGGACATTTAAAAGTTTTGTTCCAGGTTTCAGCAGAGATCACCGAGGCAAATCATTCTTAATGCCATGTTTATTTCTTAATTGGCTGCTCATTCATCTGGAAGCAGCTTTTTTTTTTTAATTGTATGTTGACTGATTGCAATCCCATCAAAGTAGCTTTGACTTGGAGATCACCACATACTCCCCATTGATATTTACATTTGGACAGGTCCAAGGTCTCTTCAGTAGGCTTATTTTTCTTCACACCACCTGCATGCTATAGCCAGCATTAATAGAAGATGGCAGATTTCTGAATGCTTAACACAACTTTGAGGCTGACTTTGAAAGTATCTGTGAATATTTCCATGCAAGGCAAATATGCCATTTTTAACAAATAATTCCGCCTTTGCCTTGATTTATCTGAGCATGGAATTGCCATATACTGTTGTAAATTGCACAAAATTTTCATATTTATATATGTTAGTGCATTTCTGCTACTTTTTCTAAGAAATCAAAAATTCTGTTGGCACAGACCACTGCCATTCTCAATACCTATTGTTAATATATCTGATACACTCTGACCTGATATCTTGTAAACTAGTGCCAACTGACAGGTTTAAATGTCATTTTCAAATTCAGCACGCCAAAATAATAAATTTCGACCATGGTCAATTCTGAGGCATTTCCCATGTTGACCAATATTATAACATGGGCAGTTGAGAATTGAACGTTTTCAGAACTTGTCTTATCACAGAAAATGGGCATTATTTTATCTTTCATGATGAGAACTGCATATTTAATATGTAAGCAAACATTAAATTGTTAACTGATTATCAAGGGCTTGTGACAATACAGTTGATGGTTAAGGTATGATTGTATTCCTGTTGCTGCTGTTTGGAATAACACCAGTGCATCAGTACCTGGGCACAGTGTACAGCCAGGTGCTGATAGGACAGTGTGAGCACTTACTGTGCTTGCGGAGCGGAGGCGGGGGGAATAATACTATATTGACATGTAAAACAGTTCAATTCATTTGGGGACATGCATGAACCAACATTATCCAGAAAAATGGGAATGAGGACATGCCATGATACTATGTTACTGTACCTCGTAAGCTGATCACACTGAATCTACTCCTTGTCCACAAGGATTTTTTCACAGTGATGTGATATCAATCCTACTAGACAGATCACCTGTCCTCTGACCTGACCCAGTGTGTTTTCTTTGCAGGCCAACAAAGTTGTCATTGTTGGAGTTTTGAGGATGGATCAGTGATTTGTAATGATACAATTTGATACAATTACAAGAAAGTATAGGAATGATGATCTCTCTTATTAATGCTCATTTAGAACAAATAAACAGACAAGATATGCTACTTGGGATCATCCCATTTCGGGAGTCCTGAAACACAAATGGTTGTGACTGAAATAGCTCTCCGTCAATTCCATTGAGTGGCAGCAGGGTTTCCTGATTCAGATTTTGATGATCCTTGCCAAGAACTGAGGTATAGAAAAGAAAGCTGTAGGTTTATCTGATTTTCCTCACAATCTGAAGAATTTGAATTAACATCATGCTTATTTGCTTTCATGAAAAAAAAAAAAAAATGTGCGTTAGAAGCTACATATACAGAGTCACAAAAATATTTTAAATGTGCTATAATGAAGAAACATATGTTTTTAGTTTGTAGGTTTTTTTGTAGTTTGATATTAATGTAATTGTTTTTCTTCTTAAACAGCATTAATTTAAGAGTGAAATTTACAGTTTCAGTCATTATAGCATGGTATTCATGGTGTAGTGAAAGAAATATAATTGATTTGCAGGTTTAAACAAGCTTGTGAACACTTTCCATTATTGTGTAGTGTCAGAAAACACTTTATGGGGAATGGAATATACTTACGAAGTTACATTTGACATAACTTTCACAGAATGGTAAGTGGTCACATCCATGCAGTTCCCACGTAGTGTGCTCTCACAAAGTGCTCAGCTGTCTCAGTTCTCAGTGAAGTGCACAGTGTGGCTGCCACATTTCAGAGACATATGACCAGCACTGCTACCGGTGAAAGCTAAGAATAAGCTGTTATGTGATATTTTTGCTGTTGTTGCAGAATTGATGTAACAAGCACGTATAGAGTTGGAAGTAAATAATGTCAGCTCTATAGATTATTTCTTAATGTCTTCAATCAAAAATATGTTCTGTAAAGATAACTGTGATGCAGTATGCTTCTCAAAAACTCAAAATGAAGAGCTGTAGTAGCAACTACATCGGATCACATTTGTAGATCAAGCTACACACAAACAAGAAAAACACTGAAATTTGGGGATAGTAATGAGTGGTGGGTAATACAATTTCTGGGTGTTGATACTTTCAATTTTTAGCAAGTTAGATGCCGGTGTTGAAATTGAGGCTTCGGAACTGTTGTTTGTAACCATTTTGATACTGTCAGCGTAAATAATGCAAGCTGTTTGATCAAGATTGTATTGAAGTGGTGTCAAAGTAGGGGGAAAAAATATGTACACTGAGTATAGTAGAATTGCGTTTAACATTATATAGAATTGATACTTTCAATATCTAGAGCGTGAAAGCAACGTATCATGATACCCAGAAATTCAAATATGAGGCCGTCACTTGTTTGGGATACAAACTAGGGAGCTCTCTGTGAACTTTTGTTGGGGATGCTCAATCAGTATTGACATGATTTTGATGTTTTTACATTTATAGCAACAAAAAACCATTATTCCTGCGAGGTTTTTGGCTCATTGTAACTTTAAGTGACGGCACTTGACTGCAACAGTGGTTGTATTATTAGTAAGAAAAATATACAAGCACTGAAGGCAGTTATACAGTAGTGTTTTACAGACACTTAAAATAGGCTGTGCTTTCTTGTGTTTATGTAATAGTCAGCAGCTTTTGCAGAAGGAAAGATGTTATGATCAGTAACAGTTTGCAAACAGAACTGATATCAAGGCAAGGGTTTTTAGAGAGATGTATGCTTTTTCCTGGGGAATGGCCTAGATTTCTTGAGTGCTGTGGCAAAGAGTCGTGAGCTATTCCTCTAAGTACAGTTTTCTCATGAGAATTCTAAACAGACATCTGTGGTCATCATTTGGTGTGATATGCAATGAAGTTTTCTCAAATGATTCAGAGCATAAAGCCACTCACTATCTTTTTTAACGAATGTCTGGAAAGGACTGCCTTTCAGCTATGAACAAAGGAAGCTGTATCAATTTTTATTCATATGATAAAGAATTTCTTTTTTGTTTGACAAAAGATTACTCACTTTGTGACATTTATTCCATGATTCAGTGCATTTGATGATTCTGTATAATCTGGTTTCACCTACAGATATTCTGTAAAATTTAGATTACAGCAATACTTGACTTATATTTATGGTGGGATAGGCACTGTCTTGTTTTTGTCAGCTGCCACTCTCTCTGGGTAAATGCTCCATACTAAACTCATACTCACTAGATGTTTGCTGCTATTTTCACTCTCTCACGCCATCCACTTGCAGTATGTTCCCTCACTCTTACTTAGTTTCTCTATCTTATGCCCTTCCCTATTCACTGGTAAGAATCTCATAACTCATGTGTAAATGTTGGTTTCTCACTCTTGGGATATTGAACTACATACAGTTAAGACTTTTCAGAGTGTGGGTCAATAGTTGATGTCTCTTGACTGAGACCTCCCAGCTTATAGCTGCGAAATTACATTGGGCAGCATTGATATTGTGATTCAGTGGATAACACCCTTTCAGAAGTGAGACATAGGTAGACTAAACAATTCTTTGCTGATGACTTGAGTAAAAAACATTTATAGTGAGTGAGGATGGGTCATTGAATGACTATTGCATTGATGAGGTGTATTGGAGAAGTTCATGGAGTGAGGTCTGGACTAGGGGTTCCTTAGTTTTATGAAGTCTCTTTTTTTTTCTTTTTTCTATTCTGCTGTGCAAGAACATGAACGAACATTTTATTGATGGTATTTATGCTTGGTATTATTTCTTTTGAAATATATCTGTGAAAACTTACATAATGTCTGTAAAAACTTACATTGTTTTCACACATAATGTTTTATATTTCATGTATTGACATTTTGTTAGATTTATGTCACTAATATTAGCCCGAGGGAGCATTCTGGTAAACAGCTCTAATGTGAAATTGTGGGATTACTCTTTAGAGACAGCATTGTTATAACGATTTAAAAGAGATAGCTTCACAACAGGATTTGCCATGATAATGGCAGATTCCTGTTATTTGGTTCATTGGAGTGTTTGTAAAACAGGTTTTAAGGCACTGTATAATTCTTAGATTAAAATTTGGTCACACGATCTTTAGAAAGTCCTTAACCCTGAGCCGGTCATTTGCATCATCAAGAATGAGCAAATGTGATCTTCCTGTGTTCATGTAAGTGTCAAAATTAATACAGTTAACTATTTTCAGTCCATCTTTTTAGTGAAGAGTTTATTGAAAAGTCCTTTAAATTTGTTTGGACTATTTTGTTTGAGACTTGTGCATGAGTCCTGGCATGCACACCCACAATTGGTGTGTTGAAACTAAATTTAAAATCCCATTTTCTTTACTACTAGAAAGTCCCTTTTCCACAACATAAATTTGATAGGAATGGCTCTTCCACCTTGTTCAAGCAAAACCTAAAAATATGATTGCTGTAGTAGTATTTAACAGCGAGAAATGTTGTGTCATCACGGTTGTTTATTATGAAACATGTACCTTGGTTGTTATATAGACTACATTGTTGAACTAGATTGGTTACTCTTTATAGTAAAGCCATAAACGGTTTGTCACTGTGTGATCGTTTTTAAGAGGACTTCAACATGTTTGTCACAGTAATTGCTTGCTTTTGTGAAAAGAGTGAATATCTTGTTCTGAGAACAAGAAAAAACATCTGTTGTGGGCAGCCTAGGAATAGCAAAGATTTTGTTTGTTTGAACTCGACTCAAAAGTTGAGGACAAACAAGTCAACACTGTAACGTTCTTATTGTGACCACCCAGAGTATAATAGAAGCAGAGAAAAGAATCAGTGGGGGAAGAACTACTAGTGTTGATTTAATCACAACATATTTCCTGTTTTACCAGATTGTGAGGCAGGATAAGCAGCTCTTTGTGTGAAAATAATTCATTCATCTTCTAGTTCATGTGTTGTATTCAGGAATTAATTAGATGTGAGGTTACAGTCATATACAAAAGTCTCATAAATTTGTTGATGTTGGCAATTTTACTCATATGATCAAACACTGATACACTGTCTTATTTCTCTGTGTTGCACAAACTGGGATGTTCTGTTTTCTTATAAATGGATCACACTGACCAAGGGATTGATATGAACATGACATATTTGATTATTGAGTCATTCACTTGAACAGATTTTTTTTAAATTTTTATGTTCCTCCCTACACAACCACAGAGCTGCCTTAAGATGTACGTATTTTTTATTTCATTATCATAAAACTGTGGCCATTCAGATTTCTTTCTGATGAATTCAGCTGCTTTTTTTATTAATTTCACGTTATAAGATGATCTGATCATTTAGGCATGGGCATAAATTGCTTTTTCTTTTTTAACTTTTGTATCTGCCATTTTATGGAAATACTTTTATACACAAAATATAATGACTACTGGAGACGCAAAAAAAAAAAAAAATTTATATCTTGCCTCTTTTATCACTGAAACAGTGGCAGTTACAGGTACAGTTGGTTATCTCAGAAAATATTTAAGTCATAAGAGAACAGTATAGATGGAAAAATGGAGAACATGTTTGGAATGTGAAGTTAAGCAGTGTGCTACAGGAGTGTGCTGCTTGACCTTTACAATTTATACAGTATTTCATAATCCACACATCCACAATTGACCCTTCCAAGGGAAACCAGCAGTTATTTTTATGTTTCTTTTAAATGAATCTTGAATTTATGGGGAGCACGTAATATCCCCAGGTGAACCACGATTGAATTGTATTCATGTATATCAATATTTGAAGATGATACCTATGCAGCCAATGTAGTTACTCTTACTATTAGTATTAGGAGTGTGAACATGACATTTACCTACATAATGACCTCAGAAAGTCAAAATCCAGGAGACGAATTCATTATTTTAAGTGCATGAGATGTTTTTGTTCATGGTTAAAATCTGATGTAGATAGCAAGGTACTTGGGACCAGAGCATTGAAGTAAAGATACATGTGTTCCAAGTATGAAAGGTCCTAAGTGTATTTTTGCCAGTGTAGGCATGACCATTGATGTTTGTCTTGGGATGATCATTATGGTGGTTTTGATAGGTGCTATTTGCCTGTAATGATTGTTGAGTCAGTATCATAGCAATCTGGACATCTATTGTCACTCTGTTGCCCATCTCAGTATGTGAGTCAAGAGTTTCAGACTCTGTGATACTATTCTGCTTAATTAGATCTTTAGAAAATTTGCAGTGGTTTTAATTGAGGTCAACTGATTTATCCTCAACTGCAGTGCAGAGCTGCATTCTTCCATTCTTTAAAACCAGATGGCACACTTTTACTCTCAGGAAGACTGGACAGTAAAAACATGCTTTTGGATTGGTAAGTGTCCACTGTGACAAAAAACAGTAATACCACAAACTTGTGGAATTTTCCTTTGTCTGGACTGACAGTGCATATGACAGCTACCACAGAAATCCTAAAATTTGTGGTTTTTGATGCCCACTGGGTTGGTAATGTTTTTTTTTAGAGGATGGGTCACTTTTTTTTCATGTAGGTTATCTGTGTCGGTCCATTTTTTTCAGCCCTAAGCAATGTAAGTAGTTGTATGTCTTTCCTCCCCAGAATTGAGAGTTTTGCCAAGGTTTTTATTTTGTCATGTGAAGAGAAATACCTTTTGCCCTTTTCTTCCGTTTTTTCCTTTTTCTTTTTAATTCCCATTGAGGAAAGAGATCATAAACTGAATGTCGATCCTAGTTTCAAAAGTGAGTGGCTGCAGAGAGATTTCTGTTCATTTAATATTGAGCATGCTCTATCTTTGAAATAATGGAGGAATGAACATAATATTCATTTTGAACATTTTATGCTATTTGCTGTTTAACAGATTTACTGTATTTTCAAAGAGGGAAATGCATAAATCAGAATTTGTGGTGAGATAAACATACCATTTGGTAAGAGAAATTATATGTCATTTTTTTGTGCTTTTTAGAGAGTGCAGTATTCTCCACCTGACCCTACACTCAAACACAACTCAGATGACCCACTAAATGATTTTATATTAATCATATTTCGGATTTTCCACTATAGTAGATAATTTTCCAGAATGTGGAACAATAAAGTTATCTTATTTTATAGGGGAAAAGAAAAAATGAGTTGTCTGCCTCCGTTAAGGCAGCAGCATGGCAGCCAAGATTATGTGTCATGAAGGCTCACACTTTCACTGGTGAATAATGAATAACAAATCTATTTTCTTGAGGAGACAGCGAATGTGCTTCAATCTCTGCAACCATTAAAAATTCAGTATCAGAAGGACCCTTTCACCCTCTGAGCCTGATATCTGGGTTCTTGGTCTGGTAATGTTAAAAAAAACCTTTTTCAACTGACAACACAACATATGATCATAATGTGCCTTATGACCACTGACATTTACTGAACAACACAGCATCATGAGGTAAGCAGAAGAAAGTATTTTGCAAGTAGACTTTATTAGAGACTGACAAATTCATAATGCAAGAGGACAACACAACAAATGGGCAGCAAACAGCTACCTTAGACTATCAGTTATCAGCGTTCTCTTGTATCCACAACACACAAGCAATGCTCACAAATCACACAAACTTATCGTGGTGAAATTAAGATTTCTGTTGGTGTTCCACCAAAGATTTCATATACTGTAATTATGTTAATGTAAGTGCAAATCTAAGGGGAAGCTATCATCAGGACCACAAGCATAGTGATACTGTAACAGATCCATTGCCTTTGCAATGCAATAATTATATGTTACTTGTTACTGGAAACATCATTGCACTCCGCACAACTCCATTCCTGCTCTGTTTCCAAGTACAGAGAGACAATAACACCTAAAGGTGAGCTGCCTGCTGAAGGACAGCAAGTACTACTAAATTAGATGTAACATAGGTGCTACTTAATGTGATGTAACATAGGTGCATTGAGATGAAGGTAATGGCAGTGTCCAATATCAGTTTTTGTAGTTGGGTAAAGAGCGGAAAGATGGGAGGAGGGGATGACCATAACAACAAAATAATTGTTACTTTTGTTAAGCTTTAGCCTGATAGATTTAGACAGTGGGTTAGACACAGGCAGAACACCAACGAAAATCTTTAAAAAATTACTTTTTAAGAATTATCAAAAAAAAACAAACATTTACTTCAAGGTCTGAAACATTCATTTTATTATAGTAGTTAAATCTGTGAAGGATGCCAATTTGTATACAGCGTTTAAAGGTTTTGATTGTACAAAATTTTACTGTTGACTCAATTTAGGACAGGGTTGCCACAAATTTTATTTTCCATGACTTTCCCATATCTCCAGGTGTCCTAACAATGTCTCCATTATAATGTAGTCAAAAACATCACTATGCAACTTTTGTTGCATGAAATACAGCTGGTGTTTCCTTTTCATTCTGGTCAAACCACTGGAGAGTAGCTCTAAACATAGATATGAACTACCAATCTAGATTCCCAAATTTTTCATGACAGATCACTCCAGATATTTCCCACATGCATAAATGCCAAGCACAGTTTTTTCCAGGTCTGTGGCATCCTGGAGTAAAGATGGTCTTGTCTGACAAAGCACCTACATGTGACTTCCTTCACAGACCGTGACAGTTAAGACAATGAAAGTACTATTCAGTTTCAGTGACAGATAAGACAATGAAAGTACTGATCTGCATCACAGTGCGATTAAGAACTTGGGCCTTTTCAAGTTCTAACTCCACATTCAACATTCTTCTTGTTCTCTTCCTGCTGAGCCATTTCTTAACATAATGAACACTATGAGGACAGTTTTAGAGTTTACTGTCATAAAATGGCCTATACATACACATAGTGGTCCAACTGTCATGCAGAAGTCATTATTCTACAAAGTGCCTCCCTTCCTTGATAACTAATGCATTAAGCCAAAACACAAAAGACTCAAAGACTTGAATTATTTAATTACTCAGGCAAATCGCATACATGTTTACATCAAGGTGGTTCTTATTTACAAAACAAACAAAAAAACAAAAAACTGCAGACTTGCAAATCAGAAATAATACAAAATGTGCAATGATATAAATGGCATTGCCGGCTTCAGAATGAAAATATTAAGACATGAAAACTCTTAGAAAACTGAAGTTGATAAAATTAATGTAACAGAAAACAAACTTTACAGAAAAGAGGTTTGAAAAAACCTAAGAAAAGGGGGAATTGGCAGGACATCAATATTTGCAATATTGTGTTCCAACAGCAACTGATGTGTAAACTTTGTTAATAGCAACTACAAGGATAGTTTCAAATTGCATGTATTCAATTATCATTGTTTGACGGCACCTTCTACTGACTATGTAGAAACAAACTATTTCACTTTCTCTATTATCAAGTAACAGATATATCATACCTCAAAGTAAGTGCTGCAGGTTTTCAAAGAAAGTGCCTCAGCTTTAGCCGTCAACACTTACAACTGCTAAGATAAATAAATATAACAGTTTGTGAACCCAGTAAAGCAAGGAAGTATTGCTGCAGTGACAATGAAAAAACTGTTCAACAGCCAGTGATGCTTGTAGTAACAAAAGGCCAGACCATCTCATGCCATTTGTTCTTATCCATCACAGCAAGTAGTTTGCCTTCCCCAGACAAAATACATGATGGTCTGGCATGATCTAAGGAGATGGGAACAGTTTCAAATTGCATGTATTCAATTATCATTGTTTGATTGATCTAAGACATGGACCAAACAATGGGGCTACTATCACATAGCAGCCAAAGCTTTAAAAGTATAAAAAAACATACGCCCAAGTTCTTTCACATGCAATGATTCAGAAAACTGTTCCAAATTTTCAAGAAACGTCAAATGACATCTCAAGAAATATCAAATGACGACCCACTGATCAGATTTTCAAATTCTAAGCCTTTTTGCTTTTGAGTAAGAAATCTTGCCTTTTTGTGAGGACCTCCAAATTCCTGAGACTCTCTCAACACTACCTGTCCATAAGACCATTAGCTAAGTGGGGAAATTAAAATGCCAGAGATGACATTTTATTTAGGAACATATTAAGAACAAATATTTTAATCAGTAAATGAGAAATATAAGTTAGTAGCAGTATACACTCACACAATATGACTGGCAGCTTGGCTAACTAAACTTATATGACCAAAACGGCAAAACAAAATGGGAATGTACGCACAATGCAATGTTGATGAGAGGCATTTGTATTATTTTTCCTCCTGCATCATAATACATGGCTACATACTTATTTACGTCTGGCGGATACGTCTTGAGCCTGATGCCATCAGATAAAAAAATGAAAACCAATGAAATGCCACATTCTTCGTAATAATAAAATTAGCCACTTCAAGCTACTTTAGTCTTATCATCAAAGATACCTACATCACTCTACATTGTCAAGAAAATATCACTGTTAAATATGTCTTAATATTTGCATCAAAATCCCTGCTTGGTGGCTATATGTATATACAACCATGCATACACAACAGAAAACCATGATGTTAATACATATATTCAATCTGCTGAAAGGCAAGCTAAGAAAGCATCCTAGGTAATATCTTTACACCTCAGAAAATGATAAAATGGAACCATAAATTTACTGTGACTAACTGTGAGAGTATGAGCAGTTGCTCTGACTTCTTAATTTCCTCAAAGACATTGAATTCAAATTTGTTCTTGCACAAATCACATATTCGCAGATATGTATTACAATAACTGCATCATCATTACTGTTCTGGACCGTCCAACAACAAAAAAAAAGAACCAGGGGCTTTAAAAATACTAGAATCTTTTGAAAGAGAAAAGGAATCAAAGACTTTAACAGTGCGATTAGTTTGTTAAAACACATTAAGTGACATGGTCTTCAGAAAAACACAGCGTTTCTCTGTTGCTTGCACCATTACCAATACAACTCGTCTCAGTATTTCACACTGGCCAAGATTACTTTGTGTTTATCATCAACAGTTGATACACATTACCTTATTTATTATTTTTTTATAACAAAAGTGCAACCGATTTACAAGCAGGCAAAAGCACTAAATGCATCTGATGTGTATTAAAAACAAACTGAAGAAAAACACAAAATAAGGACACACTTAAAGCAGCTTTACACCTTATGCTAAAAGTCGGTTCAACATCTGGGCAAAATCAGGTCACCCACTTCAACAATGGACTCCTAGGAATATAAATTATATTAGAGATGTGTGTGCTCACACAAAAAGCGTCCAAACAAATACATCTTAAAGCCATAATGTAAGGCCTATGTAATATCATTCCACCCACCCAACCAACAAATGACCAGTACAGGTAAGAAATCAATCTCAGCACAAAAGTAACATGATAGCATTATGAAGTTCAGTTATCACTTACAATCTGCATGTGACATAATATTTAAGTTGAAGATGTGGCATTATGATTTTAATGTCCTGAAATATTTTTGTTCTGAAATGAGAGAAGAGATACATGGAAAAATACATGCACATTGTCTCCACACAGGGTTACTTTATCCTTCAAAATGTGACCTAATGAGAGTATTAGTCTTGATGACATGGTTGACATAAAATGTAGGTTGATTGAATTCAGTAAGTTTATCTAAGTCCAAAATTTTCTGTATCTTCATTTCTGTGCAGAATTCCATATTAGATTTACTGAAAATTCATCCTCGTGAATCAAAAACAGGACAGTATCAGGCCACAAGTTTTGTCTTTTCTTGCAGCCAAGATTCGTATTTAAAAAATTTTGTATAACACACTGTTCTCTCTTACCATGTCTTCTTGCCCTCCTATTCTCTTTATATGTATGCTGCCATTGAAATTTACCATACACAGTGTGAAAATGGAACTGTGCAATCAAGAAAGAAAAAGCAGACGTATCAGAGGGCAAAATATACCAGGCATAACAAAAGGGACTGTGTCAGTTCCCTTGCAACCACAACAAAAAAGACAAAATGACTTCAAACTGGTAACAGAATTCTTTTATTACTGCCCCTTTAAGGTAACATTGAAATCTTGGTGTTTAATTTGGTGATGTAATGTGGTTAATACGTCCCATCTGTCACAACAATCGAGTCATATGCTTCAAATCTCACTGAGACCATAGTTATTGTCAGCACTGACAAAGCACAGCACATTTTTTTCTCAATGTTGCCAGTACAAACTGTTTTCACAAGCACTTTAAGAGCCATCTCATATATGGGTTTCAATTGAAATGAAATGTCCACTTCCTAAAAAAAAAATAACAGGAAAAAAAAGTAAATAAAAACAACATTCTAAACAATAACAAGTTCCCAACCTTCTTCTAATGCATGACCCTAACTACTGTATCTAAGATCTTAGGGACATGGAATGGTAAAACATTTAAAAACATGGCCATTATCACTGTCCAATGCCTTCCATAAAACACAGAACTGTTCTGTAATATTCAGCACCAGCAGGAGTTAAGAACAGTACAAGTATAACTGTCTCTCTAGAGAGTCTTTCTCATTCCCTACAACTTAATCTTGTCTAAGTTATTTAGTACAAAATAACTGTCATAAAAACAAGAAAGACCATTTATTTGACCTATTTGGCTGTGTGTTTAAGAAAATAAGTAGGGCCATAGCGACATGCATGAAATCATTTCAAAATTCATTTCATGAAGAAACCAACATCTGGTGACCCCTGAACACTTACGAAGCAACACATCTTTACCACTAGCAACAAAAATCTCTTGTATTTGGCTTTGCCATGCTCACTCCGAACTTTCCACTGATTACAGTGGCATTCCTATAAATATCACACATTCTAACCAACCTGCCAACAAAAAACATTATCACCTGAAATAAGACATGTCAAGTTCCATCACTGCAAATGAATGCAGATGTGCCCAGAGCTCCAGACCAAAGCCTCTTAACCCTTCAAATGTCAGCATCAAATATTTTTGCATGTTGGTGTTGACCCAGGAAATACTACCATCAAATATATTTGCATGTTGGTAGTGACTCAGGAAACGCTAGGGTCAAACTCATATGCCATCTTTTAGCCGGGAAAGCAGCAAACTTCAAGATGAAGCGATAAGGCCAACACTGGGTTGCGTCACAAGGGCGCTACGTGGACTGCAGATGCCTAGTGCCATTCAAGTTAAGTTCAGGTCCATGTTAGCAGATCTTATTGAGATAAAATCACTGATTTTGGGTGTACAGGCAAAAAAAAAAAAAACAGGCTTATTACCTGAGAGCTCTGTCCTGGTTCTTTACAGTTACACATGTTTAAAATTTCCAGTTTTCTTTTGCACAACAGAACAGTTAGAACAGTTAGTTGAAATGTACATAAAATCTATAAAAGTTAAACTGAGCTCACTCCAACGCTAAGAATATCAATGTACACACACATGTGAAAGAAGTTTATGCATATAAATAAAACAAAAAATGTACATGTGCATGCTCTATGACAATGTACACATGGCTTGTGACACGCCCTGTCGGTTTGTACACACATTATGGCAGGTACGATGTGCCGCACTTCCAATATGAACAAATTTTCTATCAGACTTAAGGAAAGACAAACAACAATATAACACATGCAGATGAAGAGAAACACAAACATTCGGCAACTTCGCATAAACTTTCCCTTGGTGTATTAAACCAATGGGTGATGTTGGCATGCTACACAGTTTGTTACTTTTCTTCTTAAATTTAAATATAAGCACCGCCTATTATGACTTACTTCTTATGATCCACCACCCCCAAACACCATTATCACAATTCACAGCCAATCTCAAGAATCTCTGCGCAGACACAAGTCCTTGTGAGTTTCAAAGTTGCCACAAACCTCCCCCAAAAAAATAATTTCTATAACTTTACCATGATGTTTCCTAGTGATCCAATATGTTGTCTACCACAATAACAAACTTAACATTATCATACAAAACCTTTTCATCCATGAAATTCATGTGGTCTTCGATACATTGTCACCTGGTTGAGGCACATAAAAGTAGTTTCAAATGAAATTACTTATTTTTTTTTCTCTCCTTCATGACAACTGGCCATGTTTTTGCTGAGCCCAAATATTTTCCAGACCTGGAAATGCTGAAGGCAATTTTTCAAGGGCTTTTGAGTTGTATTTTTCCAGATTTTCAAGGCCTGTAGCAACCCTGTATTTAAGACTCATCTTACAATAATCTTCTTGTCATAACCAATAGTAACATGTATTATGAATTAATTCCAGAAAGACACATCAACAGTCTTTCCACCATATGGTCAGCATCATGTGAATTACTTTAATGGCAGTGGTGTAAGGCCAGTATTATTTGCTGAGGTTCAAGATACAATGAATAAATAATAAAAAAATGCATACTTTTCAGCATAATTTTTCCTGACCAGTGTTGAAAACTCATTTTACTGAAATGATTGCTTACTGATATTTGCTGTATCACCAGACAGTGATGTATGCTCATTCTACTATGGTGTGGCTTGCTAACATTTGCCTTTCAGCAAATAGCAATATGAACTCGTTCTACTGTGGTGATGGCTTGCTAACATTTGCCTTCCATCAAATAGCATTGTGAACTCATTCTGCTGTGGTGTGCCTTGTGAACATTTGCCTTCCATCAAATAGCATTGTGAACTCATTCTGCTGTGGTGTGGCTTGCGAACATTTGTCTTCCATCAAACAGTAACGTGAACTCATTCTATAGTGGTGATGGCTTGCTAATGTTCACTATATGATCACGTGGCACTGTGAACTCATCCTAATCATGGTAGTGGTGATGGTGGGGGTAGTGTTCATTCTAAATGTCACATGTATCAGAAATATGAAAAATATAAATCTAGGCCTGAGCATAGCATGGTAGATTCAATACTTCTGTGACAAGACAGAAATTAAAAAAAATAACGCCATTTCACAGGATTTCTTATCAACAGGGCGGGTAAGATGAGAAAGAGAACACAGTTATTAGGAACTTGCATGTCACATTCAGCAATGATGAACACTGATGCCACATTGAGGTAAACACTATCACTCTGTCTCACATTATTCACATTCCCTTCCAGGAACAGCTGCCAACATATATCAACACATCATATCCAAGCCATCAGAAGCAATACATGACAATCAGATATACTTAAGATTTGTTTTTTCAAAATTTCAAACAAAGTGTGTAGCATACTGTTTTCATCCATCGATGGTGTGACCCCATTTATCAAAGAGATCACTCTAAAACAGCTCTGAACATTACAGAAATAAGACCTACACAAAAACAGCCTGACACCAATGTGAATTGGTTGCCTAACAGTACATACCATTACACAAATGGTACCCTACACAGTAACAGCTACAAAAAAATAGTACCAAACTGCATTGGTTTACATGTAACATGCTTGGCTTCTTCTCTAGTCAATGGTGGCATCATTTCTCATCATCTTTTTCAGAGGCTGTCATTCCACGTACAGGTCCTTCTCTCCTTTGCTATAAGAACGAAAAAAAAATGCATTGTGTTATCTTGTGAACTCTAATAAAGCAGGTGGGATGGCATTGGTCGGAATTTCTCACTTCATCCCCATCCAGCCTGTTTCAGCCTTATCAGAAATTGGTAATTTTCATTAAGCAAATAATGGCTTGTTTTTTTTCTCATTCACAACATTACCATACAACAATGACAATGATAATGATGTCACCCAAGAGCCCTGCTTGTCCCAAACTGTTGTCCAGAGGGGTCAAAATGCATGCCATAAAAAGCAAAAAACTATGGGAGCCTGATACAGTGAAACTCGAATATAACGAGCACAGATATAACGAGTCCTCGGATGTACCGAGCAAAATGAAAATCCCCGTTTTTTTTCCTTCTTTGTAATAGTAAACTTGCCTCTCATATAACGAGCACAAAATCCGCTAAACCCTGCTCTAACGAGGTAACCGACCTGCAATTAAGCCCTCGCAACCCTTTCATCTGCAATAAAACTTTCAGCGGCGAGGAACTCGGACGTTTAGGCTACGTAACAATTGCCAACAATAGGCAAGTCTCGTTGTCTCGCTTATGTAATTTACCGGTAGGATTACCGGTACAAACTAGTTGCGCAGTAGGCCATGAAGCTGGGTAGGGAAGGATGCGGTGGAGATGTGATCATGCGATGGGAGGAAGATAGGATTGATATGCTCAGCTAATGATTGGCCAAGCCTATTGTTTAGACCAATCATTGCGCTAGGCAATTTTGATTTCAATCATAACAATCGCAGAAACGGTGATTACGATCGGTCAGTCATTCGTTTCTTGACTCTCAGCATTTGCATTGCTTTGTTTACACCTGTCAATGATGGAATCGAGGAAGAGAAAATGTCTGTCCTTCGAAACAAAACTAAAAATAATCGAAGTGACCCCTGGGTAGACAAGGCGCTTCCGCTCTACCCGCAGCGAGCAGTCTAGCCATGTTAGATCTAGTATATGGGTCTCCCTGACACTACTGACAGTTTTTACATGATTTTCAGTGGACCATGCGTGTAACGAGCCATCGGTTCTAACGAGCATTAACGGTCGGTCCCGACGATCTCGTTATATCCGAGTTTCACTGTAGTGTGTTCCCTTTAAAAAATTTAAACAATGAAGCAAAAGGAGCAATTTTTGGGGCCATTTCAGGCAGAAATTGGGTGAATTTTTCAATCATGATATGTTTATACAATCGACTCCTCTTAATCGCCCTTCCTCGGGATCACGGAAAAAGTGGGCGATTAAGCGGAGAAGCAAATAAGCAGAGAAGGTAATTTAGGCCATATTTTTGGTAATGGGGTTAAATTTCTTTGATGCCGTTGTTTGATGCCATGCATTGACGCCTTCTCGTTGCCAGACTCAGGACAGACTCAAGTTTGACGGTGTTGTAGCACACAAAATGTTTGGTCTCCATGGTCTCTCTCATTGGCCACCTCGCAGTAGCCCAGCAGGCAATAAGGAGCAGGATGGCAGGGTCGGGATTGACCGTTCATCCACATGACACATTCTCTGATCCAGCCGAAATCCACCAATATGATGTTTACACTCTCCGCCTCGCTGACACGGAAGGCGTGGTAAGTGGAGACTATATGGCTTTCGGCGCATTAGCATTATTGGACGGGCAACGGCGGTGATGCATAGCGTGGACGAAGGGGACAAGGGAAGGGGGAGGTGGGGAGGAAAGTTTATCACACCTATTTTGGCGTGGCAGCTATCACTCAATCAACTGGTCTGCCATTCGTCGCACAGTTAAATCGTCTGTGTACATATTTGTTTGTCAACTGTAATCCTTGAACCATCGATCTTTGAATTCCTGGGCGCTGAAGAGTGGTCGATTATCCAGAGTGAGAGACGATTATCCAGTGACTTTTATATAGAAAAATTCGGTTTCCTGGGAAACGAAGCGATTAAGCGGAAAATGTGATTAAGCGGAGTCGACTGTATTTAAGGTGGGTCATATGGATAGGGGAGAAGAGGGACGGACCAAACCCCCCAAGGCTCCAGCCTTGCCATATCAATGGAGTTGATTCTAATACCAAAGTGGCATCTAGATTTTTCAACTTATGTATATTTTTTTGTGCTTCTGAGCACACAGCTGCCATTCTATGCCACGCCTGCTTGCCATCTGTCACACAAAAATTTCCGTCTAAGGTCTTTTAGGCAGATGCTTGCTTTCACCATTTGCACAAGGTTCTTACCCTTTCTAGTTCCTCTTTCACCTCAGCCTCGAGCTTCCTGATATCCATCATAGTCATGCCATGGTACTGGTCTGTCCAACACACCACCTGGCGATGGAAATTCAGGAACAAACGCTGCTCTTGCTGTGGATTAAATGAGATATGATAAGATAAACTATATTCTTCAATTTGGAAATGTATCTTGAACAAGTGCATTGTGGTGAATACATTAAACAGTGAATTAAAATTATATATGTAATCATATACAGCTATGCAATCGCATCCAAACTCACATACACAAGTACATACACAGAAATGAAGAAAGTGCCTCAGAATTATCATTTCATATCAGCATTTCAAGAGTCCAAATCTATGGCACATTTTGTCCATTAAATGAAGAACGATGTATACACATCTGTCAATTTGTCATCACGTTTGAATATATTAGAATGAACTGGGGCATTGAGGGTTGTTTTCCCTCCCAGTAAATGCCAAAATTGCCAATAAAAAAAACTGGGCAAGTATCACTAACCTTAACCAGATAGGCAGGAGAAAGTTTAAGTGTATTCACCTCTCAAACAAGGTTCAATTAATAATGTTTGGGCAAGTATGTGCCCTATTTCATCTTTTTTAAGAATGAGTTTAAAATTTCAAATTCCATCAATCTTTCTTTGCTGATGCCATGCAGCGTAAAACCAACAAGCACCATTAATAAAAAATATTGCATATAATACATATGTTCGTTGTCTCTCCAACTTGTGTCATATGTTGCCGGATAGTTGTTTGGATCCTGTTTTAGTTAGGCATCCATCTACACGAAACAGGTTTCTCCCCTCTCTGAGATTAAGAAAACTATTCCAAGGTCAAGAACAATTGCAATTAACATACAAATGCCTGACAGCTTCAAGCAGCACTTAGATCACGAACAACAACAACAACAACATCTGGCAGATACTATTCTTAAACCAATTTTATGTCTGAATTTTCAGTGTGCAAGAACTTGTGAACTTACGTTAAGAATGAAAGACTCCATCCTCTTCTGTAAGCCAAACCATTTGAACCACACTTTCACCACTTTGTAACAGCACATCACTGGCTTAACATGGTTCTGCAATGAGTAAAAGGTTTCCATCACTGTTACATCTGTTCAGAAAATGTCCCTGTCTAGTCCAATATAAGCACTGAAGGCTGTTGAATATAAGCACCATAAAAGAAAAGGTACGGGGCTATTTTATTATAATTCTGGGAAATGTGAAAGAAGATAAAACACAAATGGGATTCCTTTCAAAACATTTATAAACCATTCCTGATCATTGCTGTTCTAACATAGTGACGAAGATCGACCTGGCTAGTTTTCAGCTAGAGCTAGAGTTTTCACTATGTGAGACCAAAATCTGGTCAGTTTCTGGTGTTCGTCAAAATCGCAATTGCTTTAACTAACAAACTAATTAGAATTTTGTAAATTTGTGTATACAGAATAAAGTGGCCATGGTATGGATACACATGGTGTGAATAACTCAGTACAGTGGAACCCGCTTAAGCGGGACGGCTCCGTTCCCGACGAATCGTCCCTCTTAAGTGGGCGTCCCGCTTAGGCGGTCTATCCATTCTAAAGTGATTTCTTCTCTAGTTTGTGCATTTCATTCAAGTTAAGGGATATCATTACTTGTTGCTAGTGAGGTGTGACAACGGAGTCAGATTTAAATTGTATCTATACTGTTTAAAATATACTTATTGCAGTCTAACTGCATTTTCAGTAGACTTGCAGAGCATATTCTTTGCGGGGAATGGGATTTTTGATTGGTTTCAAAGAAGCACCTAAGCCTTCTCACCACTCTCCTTTGAAAACTAAAAAACAATTTCTTTTAAAGACCAGGACATCTCTACATCAGAAGGAAAGAAAAAATACAGGTTAAAATAAAATGGAGAAAATATGAAAGGTCTAACATCTCTGAAGTCGAGATGTTCGCCGCCCCCCCCCCCCCCNNNCCCCCCCCCCCTTTCAAGTGATCAAATATAATTTGGGATCAAATTTGCATGATCGTAAACACCGGGAAAGATAAGGGTCACACTTCTCGCTCCACATCTGGCCAGAGCGCGACGCAAGCGGCGTGTGTCAAAAAGCCTTTACACAATGCGAATGATGGTCATGCCTATATGACCGACGCCCTGGCTGAGTGTTGTGCAATAGCGCAGGTAAGGTTCATAAGTGTCAATCACTGCGTAAGCTGAAGAAAGGATAAAGTGTGGCTGACAGGGGGCGGGGCTTACTTAATCCTCATCCGTTGATGCTTGCGCAGGTTAAATGACCAGCGGCTAGGATGTCTGCTCTGATTCGTCTATGCGTGGGACGAAGGGTCAACTACCCGACAGAAGGCTTATGGGGAGGTTGTGTCAATTACTTCTCACATGACGTAAGGTGGGTGATCAGGGCAGTCGGTACAAGCTTTTTTGTAGATCTCAGGTTTTCAGCTGATGGGCAAAGGTACGAGACACAGTACGATAGTGACAATTTGCAGCATTCCTGTCAAAAACAGCGTGTATATTACGGAATTCTGGCTCCAAGTCGTCTCGCTTAAGCGGGCTGCCGTCCCGCTCACATGTATAGATTTAAATAGCAAAAATTCCGTTCCCCAGGCATTCGTCTCACTTAAGCGGGCGTCCTGCTCACGTGTGTCCCGCTTAAGCGGATTCCACTGTACCCCCAAAATGGCCATATCCCTCACTATGTCAGAATAGCGACGACATGTCGTTATCTGATACCATGACTTCAAACTTCATGTATCTGAAAACCTTATACACTCATTGTACAAAAGATGAAATAACTGGTCCTTGTTCTTTCCATAATACATTAAACTCAAATACCTGACAAACCCAAATTTATGAATTGACCCCATAAAGTTTGAACTCTGCAGGGCCTAGCTGTGTATGACGAAAGGAGTATTATAGGGATAGCAGTAGCCAATGGCAAAATTTTTAGACACCAAGATCAACATACAGGTCTCTGTTCAATATAGAAGTTGCTTTGTTAATTTTTCTATTTGTTTGCTTGTTAAAATACCATTTCTGATTTTCAGTTTTCCAAACTGTTTAGGCTTTCTACCATCCCTGGTATTATAAATTTACAAGACTTATTCCATCGGATGCTGGCAGAGTAACTGAAAAAAAGGGATGGCACAATAAGGCATCCATACCATCCATTCTCCAGTTTTGTCCCTGGGCAGAGGTTCCCTTCCTGCCTTTGGAGATCCCACTAAACAAGGATCCCATTCTGGCTTGTAGTCCTGCAAAGAATCAAACAAAGTGCATTCTGATGAGATCCTTACACTGGTTTATTCTCATGCGTTGTGAATCAACAGGGCACTGTAGTTGATGTGCACTGATTCAGTTATACAGAGCAAGAACATACAGAGAATCAGCATTCAGTTCTATCAAAAATGTAGCCACAGGACATGCATCTGTAATCCCATCTTGCTGCAACAAAATTTAAAGAGGCAAAATTTGTGGTCAACTGGACTTACTGGTTCCAGGATAACAGACATCATTTTCCCATGCAGCTCCCAAATTTGATAAGATTATCTAATATGGGCAGTGAGGGATATCGGATATGCAAGGGATATGTCACTGGTCCCAACTGGTAATTGGGGTTCTAGTCTTAAATTGAAGAGTGAGATTATCAAGAGCACTTCGTCACTCCAGCCATTCTGTCTAGTAAGTGCGCTGCGGTAAATGCAATGTGGCATGTTATGGCCCCTGCACTGTGCAAGTTCTTCTCTTCATCCTCTGTTCAAGAAGTGCTCTGCAATGCACTTCGAAGTGCACTGCGGTAATAACTTGCGGTGCACAAACAGTGTTCTAGAACACATTGTTTTGTTTAGATAGGGTGGACCTCATGCTGGATAGCAGGGTATAGTTAGTTTGTACATACATCTATAAGGACTGATATTATGTGAATGAATTTGCAAGATGACCAACAATCAGGAAAAAAGTTACTAGGTATAATGAATAGGGCTATGCCAGCCTTCGAATATTATCCTATGAAATCCCCTACTCCCCAGTTCTTCCCCATCACCAGGATAACTCAACTAGTTACTAATAATTGAAAATCATCTGTAGAACAAAGGATCTGTACGTAACTTACCTTTGTTGATACCTTGTCGTTGGCAACGTCAAGTTTCACTACCACTCTGTTAGATAGATCTCTGCCTTGCAAGTTGTGAATCTATGCATATAAATAAAGAAACAAATCATGAAACTACAACACCCATTTCCCGAGTGTGGCTTGAGTCAAGTTTTCTACATTTAGTCATTCTCCTGCTACTGACAATAAATTACCCAATGAACAACAAAGCATAAAACAAACACAGCTGCTGTCAGGGAGGGAGGGCTATGTTATCTTCATAATGCAGTTGACTCTACTTTTTCACAAATCCACCGGAGCATGATAAATATTGTGATTATGATTTCTTCTCAACCCATCTGTGTTTTTGGAAATCATGATTAAGAGAATTTCAAATTTTCAAGCTATTGAGTGGACAAAATGGCCTGTCAACACTTTATTGAATTTAATCACCACACAGTTTCACCTTCTACTGTTTTCAGTATGACTTGTATGACTTTTACCAACACAAAAAAATATCCTTACTACATGAACCCACAACAATCTTTAATCAGATTATTCTGGAGGACTGCAAGAGGAGAGCTAATCATTATCATTTACAAAATACATGAAGAAATATGTACCAGCAGGAGAGTCATATGATCTCAAAATCCACATAATCTCATTAAAAAGCTCTGGTCTTGAGCTCTGTGTTTTTTATACTAAACTTCCCTCACAATCTTGAATACTTGAATACCTAACAATCTCCAAGTTTCAGGCCGGTCCCCTAAAACTTAAAATTATGAAGTTTTGCTCACATCGTTCACTTACATTGGGGGTGTTTCCATTGTCTGGAGCATGGAATGACTCAATGATAATGTAAAAATTCTCCTTCATATAATCTGGATTCTGTGGAAAAGAAGTAACAGAAAATAATGAACAATAAAGAAATTCTTAAATTTTCCATCATCCAATCCAGCCATCTTTAAAGGACCCTGATGGTCAAAGTGGAAATAAACCATGACCTAAATTTTGGATGTACTTTGAGCTCCTGTGTTGACATTGACACTGTGTGTCAGAACATGCTATAGACAAAACAACCTTTCAATTTGTGAAATGAAGTGGGTAGTTTTCTTTCCCACCAGTATCAAAACAATTTCACATAAAAGAATTAAAACATGTGCTCCTAAAAACAAACAATAATGACCCTGAGTTTTTTCACAAGCACAGCACCATACATGCACTTTCATATCCAGTATCCCTTCACCTATATTTTCTTCTCTTTCTGTCACCTTGCCGATAGCCTCTTTACTTTCTTTTAGTGTATCTTTTATCCTTCCCTCCCTTCCCTCCTTTACTTATTTCTTTAGTTTCTAGAGTTCACCTCCCCTACATTCTTCTCTCACCTAATAGATTACTACATTTCATATGCTATTGCCTACACCCAGAAGGACTGATAGGTGAGTGTGCATCTATTTATAGTCTGACCTGATATGTCAGTGACCTGGTTATGAGATAAAAGATTCCACCCCCTTGCTTAATCAGCTGATCCACTCTGGCCTAAGCTAACTAGCTTGTATGGAATGTTGAGCACAGGGTCAGTGCAAAGAGGACCATAGGCAAAGAGGAGGACAATGGGAGTTAATAGTAGGCTGGCAGTGAGTGTGACTCAGTGACAGCAAATGTTAGTTGCACAAGGGCATGAGGAGCTCCAGAGTGGTGGCAATGTTTAATGACTATGGTTGTGGCTAGAACTAGATAAGAATGTTGTATGATTTAATGGAATAAATGAGAATGGAAAAAAGGCATAAAGAAAAGTAGCATACATGAAGAGAATACCATAAGACATGACAGCGACAGTGAAATGAGAGAAGTTGGAGGGACAGGGGGCCAAGAGCAATGACATTTATTTTCCAGCAGAGGACAAAAGCCAGTAGTATAACGAATGAATGATTTATAAGCTGACAGACAAAATTAATCATTTAACACATTCAAATGCAACACTGTGAATGCAATCATACATGTTATGTAATATTTTCAGGCCTACATCTTTCTTTGCAAACAAGACTGCTTTAAAGGTAGTTATATCAGATATAGGGATTGTGATATCAAAGAAACGTTTATTGTTAAAATTGCTTACTACCAAGAAAACTAATAAACTTGTAGTTGTATAAGGCACAGAAAGCATGACGGCAAAATCATACACAAATTCACAAATTACATAATATGAACAATTTTCTTGCTAATAGAGGCAAACACACACACACACAATTCAAAAAAATTCACTGACCGTTATTACAGTCCGACAGTAAGGGTAAGCGTTCCATGCTTTTTCATGAATTTCCAAGGCACCTTTTGGTGCTAGTAACCTCACAAATGCTGGAACTTTTCTGAAATTAACCAAGGAAACCAAACACTTAAAGTAAAGATCATAGAAAATGCGATGTCAGTCATATATACTCATGTGAATGTAACTTCTAACACACTCATCTGAAGACTCAGTCTCATACAATTCTGTGCATGCTGTCACTACTGATATTTACGTCAATCCAGGATGAAAGTTTGCACAGCTCATATGACATCTCCATTTATGTTACAAAGAGCTGCGTTTTAAACACTTTACCTTCAACCTGACCCACTTAGACGTACATGTATACAAAAATGTTAAAGCACTTCACTAAAGAGCTCAGTGTCCATTTTCCTATGTCATCATTTTCCCTTAAGATCTAAGAGGCAAACTGATGGTACAGTTATTACAGGACTCAAGATCCTGTCCTTTCATACTGTTGTTCTCTTCCTCAGGACTAGAATTGACATATATAAATTCAAGCAAGCTAAGTGCATGCTTAGTCATTATTGTAGGGGCATCACTTTTTAGAAAGAGAGAGAGACTTTCCTGGGTTTTGAATTGGAGAACACAGTGCATATGGACATGTAAAGAGTGTGGAATGGTGTTGTTCCTGTCAACAAGTAAAAATTTGGGAAAATATGTTTACTGAAAACTGCAGGTTAACTGAATTTTCCATTATTATTGATAATTATCTTGGCATTTACTGAATACTGGTCACCCACTCTGTGTACCACAGCGTTTATAACTTCATTAAACGTTCAGTCCCAAGGCTTTTTCTTATGGCACAACTTAGTGGTATAGCTACTAACATTTAAGTAATACACAGAAGTCAAATAAAACTGGATGCAATTTTGCACCTGTGGTACATAAAGTGCTACATAAGAAATGCCTCATTTTATCATTGAGGATCTTAGGTGAAGATTCAAACCCCCATCCCACAGAAATTAAAAAAGAAATGTATGCTGTCAAGACCACCCCCTCCATCCTTTGGATTTATATAACCGTAATTCTACTCCCATCCCCTTCCAGTTCAGACTTCATCATCAGCTTTCATCTCTGACCCCTTTTCATCAAGAGTACTCTGCAGGGCAGTTTCCTTCTAAATGAACAAGTGAAATAAATTTTATCTTCACTACTTTTAAAGCACCGATGTGCATGTGTGCTGCCACAGTGGTTTGACCCCATTCTCAAATCCCAAGAGCTCTTGACCTTTCACTCCCATGGTTAACCTTACACTGACCTCCACCAGGCAGTGCAGATAATAGAGGGAAACACCAGCAGAGGCTAAGAACAAATGATATTCAAACTAATGAAAGTAAATTACACAAGGCTAACATTGTAACAATTTGCCTACACATTAATTTTCTCCTTGCTAAAATGAGCCAAGGAAGAACAATTCTCCCTCCATGAACAGTGCTACAGTTCAAAATAAGAGAGCTGTCTTTACCAGTCTTTAAATACTGATTAAGCATTTGTTGAATAAATGAAGTCACAACTTTACACATTACTAGTGGCAAACAAAAAAAAAAGAATTTCTAAAGAGATTTTTTTTTTTGGAAAAAAAGAAAGCCTATTATCACTGGAAGCGGAAGTTTCCATGATTAAGAGGCATAGTACAAGAATATGCATGTCTTTGAAAATGAATTCACAGCATGCTGGAAGACTTACGAAGATAAGTGATAAATCTTGTGTGTGTATTGCCCGGTAGTAAAGGTTTTGCCACTGGCTATAAGGGCAGGGCTGGGTGGATGGTTCTTCTCATCAAAAGGTTCGTTGACTTTCACCTCCACCCCTTCACCACCCCCAGTCTCGTTCTTGCTGGCTTGTGCCACTGACCACAACTGACCTATATGGTACTGAAAATAAGCAACAAAAGTGGAAGCTTAAGGACTGGAACAATTAAAAGAAAAAACTTAGTTGATGGTTAATGACAAACAGCTTACCAGTAATTCCACAGGGATGGCAGCAGCCATGGCAGAATTTTCAGATGCCATGATTAACATTTAAGGGTTTTTATTATAATTCAGAACTATTTTATCATCCTTTTTATCTGTGTCTTTATTAAAATATGTGCTAATTTTCAGGATTTCATTTTCCCTTTTCCGGAAATTTTCAGCATTCTGCCATCCTGATTTCATCCCAGACAAAATGTAAGTTTATCTATCTTTGCATGTTCTGTTGTACTGTTACAGGTTCTTGGTTTAAAAGATTGATAAGGCTGGGGGTGACAGGGTTAGTTTTATTAGTTTTAAGGGGCCATGAGCCGCCACTGCCATGAGCATGAGAACAGTACTAGTATTGATAAGGCCAGTATTCACTATTCAAGTACAGCACTGCAACAAACAAACTGTAAAGTGTAACGTCATGTGAAAACTTTTGACTGTATTAGAAATGACAGGTACTGAATTTAAGTCATCCAAGTCTCTACTTATGATAAAATTGCTGTCACTCCCATTTGACAGTGATGGGTCTCATCCAGATATTAACTGCATTCCACCCAAAATATCTAGCTTTCAATATTTTCCTCTAGCCTCCAAACTTCATTACCCCTAATCCAGGACCATCATCAGTTGAGTTACATTAAACAGGGGGCTGTAAGACATATATGTAAGACACAATGACAGAAGGTTAGAAAATGTGCTAAAATGTGTAAACATGGAGTAAAAAATCCACATTATCAGAATTCAGATGTCTGCTCTAGCTTTGAGTCTTCCTTTGTTAACAATCCACTATCTCAACAGAGGCTTTTGTGAGATAGGACTTCACATAATATTCCCACCTAACAGCCGTCACATACTGCTATAAATCCTCTCAGGCCAATGACTCTACTGTGAAGCTCCATAAGAAATATACCACAACTAACCAAGATACTGCTTTGAAGTCAGTATCATCAATATCACTATAAAAAGAGAGACCTACAGATTTATCATAATGCATAAATTACAAATGGACTTGAGAACATTGCCCGTACCTCTTCTACTTGCATCGGCAGCACAATCCGACTGAAAAATAAGAAAGCAAATTATTTCATTATTAACTATGCAAAACACATCCAAAATGTGCAACTCCATCTTAGTCTTTCCTGAAGACATAGTTTCTGCTCAAAATGCCAAAAATCAAAAGTCCAAGGATTCCCCCTCTTCATCAAATAAACACGGACTACTCAAAAATCATTAAAAACATCAAAGAAGCGCACACATAGACTATAATGTGCATTATAAATAGAATGCCATCAGAGGTTTATGTGCACCATGAGATTATTCAAATGCATGCAGTTTTTTTCTTCCTCACACAGATTTCAGTGTCGCTTTATATTTATAGAGACTTGGTAGCTCTTTTAGTTTTACAGTGTTTGATCAGTTTCTGTTACCATCATGCCCCTGTAACAACCCTTCTATTTCACTGCTATCTCCTTCCTGGAATAGGGTAGCGAATGATAATCAACAATACTTACGACAACTTTGGGCTATACAGTAACTGTTACCAAGTACCCAGAAGTATCATTATATCTGTCCCTCAAGTGTCTTTATCAGTGTCACTACAGTACCAATATATATCAAGGAAGTTACTGCTACGACACCTGCACTTAAAAAAAGGGCAGGTCCTCAACAAAGCAATAATTATGTTTTTCAGCAAGATCAAACTACTTGGCGCTTAGCCAACATCCTGTTAGTGCTATGTATGGAACTAGAAGGACGTCTGCTCAGTAAAGCAAAGCAACACTACATCCTTTCAGTTATCTATAATATTAAAAGAAGCTATAACAGAATATCATAAGATAAGATATCAACCAGCTGTCATCATATTAGTGATGTGTCACTACGTACCATTCAAGATTTCTTTGATTATTAGCAATAATATAGCAAAGGTCAGAGTCAGTAGGACAGATGAAGGTTGGACTAGGGCTTATAAAAGCTTATAATAAAAAGGTCAAGAAAATCAAGTTAATGACTGAAAAGACCAGAATGTGAAAGAAGTGGACAGAGGAAAAAGCTGTGGCTATTCAGAGTTGACTTCTGATCACCAACACAAGGCTATTTAGAGTACTTACATATTTTTATGCACTTATTTAAAAAATTATTTTCCACAAGTACTTAAATTCTAAGTCTGAGAAGTATCTTTGATGCTCAAACAACCAATTTCCTGAAGTAAGTGCATTAAAAAATGTTACAGTGCATGCTTTCAGAAACATGAAGGAGGGCTAGGGTGACCAGGATTTGGCCCTTGCCCAAACATGAAACAGCTAATTTTCCTCAAGAGACTTAGGGGAAAATAATGATGTCATTAGATCCCAGCAGCTCCAGACAGTTCTGTCAAGCAATGTAATAATGTTTAGCTTTCATTTTCAAAATAAGGTTGTGCCTTAGTTAATTTCCACTGTGCAGCGAGATGGCTGGCTCTGCTCCAATCCCCCTTTTTTTTTCAAATTTGAATAATATGGCATTGTATGGTTTCCTGTAGTCTGGGGTTATCATCTACGCTTCTAAACAGCCAACTTGGTTATTCCTGGGCTAACTCCAAATGGCTGCTCAACTTACTCAGAATTACAGTTAAGTTTCAGTATGCAATGGTCTAACTTAGAGGCTTGAATCAATATGGTTGAATCTGGACTTTTTTTTTTTAATGGCAAGGGCTAGTCTTTTAATTTCAAACAGCCTGTGGGCCTCCTACAGTTTAACAGAGCAAGTTGTCAGAAAGTCGATAGCTTTGTTTTCAAAGGGCAGTTCTGACTCACAATCCCATAAATAATAAAGTTCAAGATATGGTGGATAATCTGGCAAGATAATAGAACACAGACTATTTGTTGTTGTTCTTGTCATTGCTCTGTTTGGTGAAGTAATTAACTGTTTACAGTAGAACAGTTATGAGACTCAGTGCTACCAGTTATAAGACTCGGTGCTCCGTCATTATGTCATGTTAGTCAAGGTATTTTTGTTTTAATTTAGTATTTAGTGTAACTCTTCTCCACTATTACAATTAAAGTTAAAGTGTTAGATTAGGCACAAAAAATGAACCAATCCATTTCTATCCACAAGCCATATATCCTTCGACCACTTATACATTGAAATCATGTGGTTCAAGATTATAACAGTGAACTACAATATTTTAGACTGGTTATCTGGAGCCAATTCCCAATAGATATGTCGGAGTGTGAGAGGAAGAACAATTTATTTTGCTTCATTACAACACGTGAGGGAAGCCCACAACAGTACAGCCCACAACTGCATGGTTGAACTAACTGTCACACTGTGATCAATGTCACAATAACTGAAAGATATAATAATCACAATAATCATAATGACTTAATGTTTCACCTCAAGCTGTTATGATATGACTGATAAACGTTACTTTATCATCCAGCTCAAAAATGAAGGAATCTAATTTACAATCCCTGCATAACTAATAAGATTACTTTGGGTTGGCTATGGTCAGATTTTTCCATTATAGATGTAGAAATCAGCAGAGGGAAATTAACTTAACAGTAACTCTGTTTTCCTTGTGTGTTGTTTTTTTTTTGTACTTTTAGGACAAATACATTAATATTAATAATTGTTAATTTAATGCAAACTGTACATTAACGATGACAACGGCATGCAAGACTAGTACTAGTATTAGAATTATGACTTGGCAGTGATGTGATTCTTGACTTCAGTCAGGGAGGGAGTGACAGAAAAGCCAAGTAAAAATGCCAAATGGTAAGCTGGCAAAATATATCCCAAGGATTGTAAGTTGGCAATATATCCCAAAGACTATCTCATAAATACTTCCCTTCAACCATCATCTCATTAGTCTATATATTTGTGGACAAGGTGTAAAATAAATACTGTATTCACTGAACTTGGAACAGCATGTTGTGTGTGGTGTGGGTGGTTCTCCCAGTCTAAAACTCTAGCCTAGCAGTAGCAATAAGTAACATCGAAATGGTACACCATGGCCTGTGTAACAACTGGACATACAGAGATATGGTGCTCATTCTACATACATGAATATGTGGACTTATTTATTACACATATTAATATTATTTCTTATTATATCCTGTTTGGTAGACAGATTTCCGTATGGGTGGTACAATCATTCAGTTCCATCACCAGACACCATGTCAATGATTTGACTCATTTGAGTTTGTGAAAATCTACAATCATTCATTAAAAACTGATAACCAAATATTTTTTCTGACACAGAATGGGCAACTATCTTTACACTCTGAATCTGTTAATAGTTTACCAACATCCAATTTCAAATATGACAAACTGAAGCACATTCCGAAATCAAATGCTGACCGAATGTTGATCAATTTCATCGATTGACTCATCACATTATTACCGGTATAATTCCGAAACACAGCAGGTAATACACAATAGTAATAATCCTCCTCCCTACTTGTTATCGAAGTATATATCATGTGATGACAATATGGGCACAGAAGAAACACTTACAACTCTTTTATCGCGTGATTCTGCATTTTGTTTCCTTGCCTACGACAACAGCCTTACTCCATACACACACGGGGTGGGATAGCATCAAAGTGACGTCATTGGCACTAACAGTGACAATCCCATTTTTAGTTTCGTAAATTAAAGATGACCAGCTTGAAATTGCATGACGTTTACTTGGTTAAATTTGCGTTTTCATACATAAAACTGAATACATTAACTATTTAATCTGTGTGATATGACTGATGAGGGCCATCATAGATGCGATACTGTGAACATAATCGGCTTTTCTCTCCCTTGCGATCGTACATTCGTCTCATTCATATTTCACTATTTTATTTGATAAGTAGCCTTCCATAGATTGATACAGACCGTTAAAGGGATGTGGATAGCTATCTGCCTCACAGCCTAAAAATCCACAGCATTTTTTCATACATTTTTAACCCCTTACACGTTTCTTTCGCCCGAGTGCAAGATCACCATAAACTAGCAGATGCAAGGTGTAGGGCGCTGATTATTTATGCCGTGCTTCGTCCTTGATAAAGGAAAACACAGAAAGTAAGGGCATCTTCTGGAACTTCGGTATAATATCACATCGCAACTGTCATTCAAATACTTGGGGTGTGAGGAGGGGGAGGAGAGAGGTTACAAACGACTATACGAGGCTCGCCTTAGTTACTCGCCTGTTTGTTTTTGTTTTTCCGTCTATCACATCATATACTGTATACATCAGATAATATGTACATCCACCCCCTCCCTTCTCCCTCCTCCCTCCAGGTATGAAGATGCCAATAGCACCTGGCATTTTGGTATGCGATTTTAAATGGTTCTCTAAAAAAAATCAGAAAACTGGCCATGAGGAAGGGGAAAGGGGCTGGAGTTGAATTTCAAAGGCTTAGATATGTGCAAAGACATTTGTAGACTCATTAGACGAAGTTTAGCCACTCAAGTATAAACTTTGTGGTTGTTGCTAGGTGGATAAGGCTATCCTGTTTACTAAGTGACAAGGCTTAAAATATTAGGTAGCCTGCTTCACTGCCTGAATTCTCAAAATCTAATTGGTTTAGGGGCATTTTTCTTTGTGTCAAAATTTGGAGGAAAAGCTAAACAACATGTGGGCTTGGGACCCCTGGAAAAATTAACGAGAGGATTAAAACCTCATAATAATATAACCAACACTAAAAAAAACAAAACAAACAAACCATTGGCATCTTCATACCTCCAAACGGAAACGCACACACAATAAATAATCTAAACTTAAAAAAATAAAAAAGGAATAAAATGTACAGTGGAACCGCGGCATTGAATACCCAATGTAAACAGTATACTTCAGTACTAGAAATTAAAGTGGATATGATTTTACTGATCAATTAGCCCAGTATGTCTTATATTATGTCCCTTACTCCCCTTAACGCCCAGCGGGTCAGATATGTCATAACAAATTTAACTAAAATGCCACAGTAAGACAAATATGTCCTTTTTCATATCTTTGTTGAATAATGAAATTTTGATACAGATCTTTTGAATTCTTATTTACTAGTTTGTTTTCAGTGTGTTCTAGGAGTTTCCGAATTTTTGAATGAGTGGAAGCATACTTGGGCACAAGATCATTATTATTAATTCTTTCATTTTATTGTTTAATTGGACCTAGACAACAGTACGTTTCAGATAATTATAAGTAACAATATTTCCCCTTGCAGATGGGGCATACTTATGATCGGGGTTTGACGGTATTAACTCACTTAACGTCATGTAAATCGAATACAACAATCCAAGAAAAAGAAGGGGATAGGATTGGGGATCAGCATCCCTCTCTCCTACTGCCCTATTCAAACAAAAAAAAAATGTAGTGACACTTCCTCTGCTTACAACACGTGCTCAACCTGCTGACGTCCGTAACTCGGCTATTTGTACACAGATTAACCTGGCAGTTTGCTTTTGCGTTAAATGTGGTCGTTGTAGGTTTTTTTTCTGAGGGGGNGGGGGGGGGGGGGTGTAAATTGATTTATTTCTCTAATTTCACAAACATTTTATTTTGTCCTTCTAGTAGCAACTAAGAGTTAGCATACGAACCGAGTGCTTGGAGCCGGAGCCCCTCCCTCATCCCCACACCCACACCCGTTTGTATCCACTCCCCAATTTGGTATCCACTGTTAATGTCTTACAATGAAAAAAAAAAACATCACTAGAAGTGTCAAGAGATGAGTTTTGACAATAAAATACATGACATTTCTAGGAGAAACACCTCCCTCCCCTTCCCCCGACACAACCGTAACGGCCCTGTCACCGATGTTTATTAGGTGATGACTAAACCTCTTATTGCCGCCATATTCCCGCCGGTCGCTGGTGATCGAACAAACGAAACAGCTGGTTTCTTTGGGAGTGTTGGCGTTATGATGGAGACTCCTGAAAAGGGTCGTAAGTGTGAGATAGTTTATCGGGAAGCGGAGGGTGGGAGGATAAGGGAGGGAAGGTGGCGAGAAGAGTCAATGACCCCGAGATTTGTGTATGAAGACAACGCTGTCAAACAGCCGCTTGGAAATGTTCCGCATGTGCCTTAGTCTGAAGCACCACTGCCTTCAGAGACCCCCCCCCCCC
>JAWQUT010000378.1:594687-609949 GCA_033807755.1 Ellobium chinense | reverse complement strand
TCACAAACACACATCGGTGGAGATAAGCTGGGAGCAGTAAATATAATCTTGCATGAAAGTCTTTCTTAATATTCTTTGATCCCATCAAATCTCCGTGAAAAAAAAAAAAACAACAACAAGAAAGAGTACGAGTATGTGCAAATAGTGGGAAGGGGAAGAGAAGTGGATTTGACTCTATACTATCATGTATCATGAGGTCTTTACATTCGACTTATACTGTATGCATATACCTTACTATGAGAACGGAGATGCACCCTGAATGCACCCTTATTTGGTATTTTTGGGATTCACTGGATCCTACTGAACTCAGCTTTATCTCGAAGCCTTGCAATATCCCGGGTTGCTACTCCAGGATCCAGGAGCCCTTGACTTTTTAAAAGTTGTAACAAGCATCATGCTAAGATAGTATACAGGACTATACTTCGTTCCTTTGGACCTCACAGTACTAGTGAGTACTAGTGCCTCGCTGACCTCTTTCGTTTTATGGCAGTTGAATTGTCTTCGTATCTTATGACAAGTCATGGAAATCCAGTTCTGTATGCCGAGATGTGAGATTATAATGACCATAATAGTTATGCTAAATAATTTACAATGACTGGGCTCCACCTGGACAGAACAACAAGGGTACGCGGTCGCAATTCCGACAACGAAATGTTAACGAAGAAAAATCAACTCAGTACGTGCAAAATATCAAGGCTAAACCTTAAACAAACAAAGGTTAAGGGTAATCCGCGGATCTTTTATGCACAATAAATCTGGGCGGCTGGCACTCTACGCCCCTTCTCGAGGTTTCCACGTTCAGGTAGGCAATTTTGTGAGTACAAAACTGGCATAAAATTATTGAGGAAACTCACATATCGATCTCGAGGACTATATCTGTATTATATTTCTCAAGTATCCACCTCTCCTGTGATTAGTGTGTTTCATAGCTGCTAGAAGTACATCTCCGCTTGAGAACAGGTATCATATACTGACTAGACCTATGCAGCATCCAAGGACGATTTAAAAACAAAAAAAGGAGAGGAAACTATGTAAGAAAAATAGGCATTTTTGATGCATTTCGGGACGTGGGGGAGAGCAGTCCTCGGCGCACCTAAGACGTTATGATGAATAACACATTATCTGAAGACTACAATAAAGCAGGTCTCTTACAATGGAAATGTCCAAATCAGAGAATTAGACCCAGATACAACGTATAAGCTGCATGTTTCTATAACATCGTTGTTACTACGCACGCATTATCAGATTAAAAAAAAAAATGCACATTATCAGTACTTTGCTATAGAGCGTATTGCCGTGTCTTTAATTGAAGAAAACTGTTAAGTGGGGGATCAGGGTTCAGAGGAACTATGCAATCAATACAGTATCAGGTTTACTGAATCACGCCGAGTGAAGTTTGTACGCCGGAAGCCGGCCTTATCTTAAATGAATAACTCGTTGTATATTTACTGCTCAGTTCGTAAACGTGAAAGCAAAACACGCAGTGGAGGCCAAAGAGAGGCTACTTCCTGAACTGACGGTGTTTCCCGCTTGAAGCCTAGAAGCGAGCCACGAGAGAATGTATGTTGCGGGTACAAATCCCAACTTGTTTGTTGAGATCCACGTAAGGAGTGATAAATATAAGGCTCGGATTGACATGTTTGCTTTAACCGGCCTCTCCATCCCCCCCCNCCCCCCCCAGATCAAACCATTCAGATTAGCTGACCAGTTTGTAAGGACGTACGCTAGCACGTACGCTTTCACACATAAAACAAATTAAGATGGAAACCCCAACAATTCGATTTCACTACAGTAGCACGTATAAATAGAGCTGAGAGCAATACTCGTACATCATTTCTAAAGTCTAATCTCTATTAGAAGATGTACTGCAGACTTTCATTGATTTGACTTTTTCTTCTGCATTCAATCCAGTCTGTGTGTTTGTGTATGCATGTATGTATGAGAGAGAGGGAGAGAGTGCGTGTGAGAGAAAGTATGGTTGGGAATTTAAATTTGTGCGCAGGTGTGCCTGTATGTGTGTAAGCATATGTGTGTTTGTGTAAAGGTGTGTTTGTAAGTTATGAGTGAAGATACTGGGGTATGATTTATTATATTGTACATGTTTCTATTTAACACTAGTGTGAATGGGGTGGGGTTGTAGTGGGGGGCAGGAAAACGGGAACGTGTGCAGGGTAGCAATGTATTTAGTTAAATGCTTTTAATTTATTGTTGTGAACAGTAGTGATTATATGTTTCATGGACAATAAAATTCTGTTTTATCTGATCTTATTAATCTAGAGATGGATGCTAAAACATATTTTCTAATACAAGGCAAATAGAATAAAAAGGTATAGTTTGGCTCCCAGGCAGCGGAGAGTGCAGATGACCATTACACATTGATGCTAATCTGTCATCAAGTAGCAAATAAGTCAACAAAACACATCCAGCTTCTTATATTTATTCAGCAGGCTGAAAGCATGGAGCAGGGCAACAGATTTGAATACAATTCATATTAACAAAACTGAAGGTTGGCTAAGCTTGCATTAGACACCCGATAGTTTGCTGTAAATCAAGAATACTGATCATGTTATGCCAACTGAAAGAAACCTTTTATTTGACTTAATCAACAACTACAATGACAACAACTACAATGACAACAGCAGCAACAACAACAACAATAACAACAAACACTAAAGAGCACACAACACAAAGAGAGAGAGTCGATAAGTTAAGAGTAGCACTCCAACACTCAATGAAGAAAACAAACCACATGACTCCTGCCAGAAAAAAAGTTAAAAGGTAAAAGTCTGGGTTAGATGAGGTCACTAATTCCTCTAGACGGTTTCATATTTCCTCTCAAGAAAATCTTTCACTTATTACATACAAATCACATACAGAAAGGGAAATAACCATCTTCATGTACTTAAGCAACTGAAAGCAGGAAGTCTGAACCTCCCCTTTGCCATAACCATTGATTCAGATCACCAGAGAGGGATGAACAGATGGAGCAACTGCACAAAGCAACACACATAGGAAAACACATTTTAGGAACCACTGCTATTCCGCAACACTCTCTACCAGCTGAAATAACAGTATGGCTTGGCTTAATTATGCGGATATTATGAAAAAGACATAACATGTGAATTTCGTAATAAGTGTGTTTAAGTGTTGCTTATGTGTACACACAATTTCATCTGCCTTTCAAAGTGACAGATGCAGTGTAATCTGTGGTACAAAAGGCACTCAGCCTTTGACAGTGAGAGATGCTACTGGAATGTTAGCATTTACAGTTTAGAACACAAGCATTTCCTGACACAGCAACAGCAATGAATAATGCTCTTCTAGAATTGAGGAGGTCAGAACATGTATGAGTAACAGTACGAGCAAGTTATGAGGCAATGTGGCCGTATGGTTTGTGAGTTGTAATGAGAAACTGAAGACTGTCAAGTTGAACAGTGTATGCTGTAGTATCCTTGGAAAAGACACTTCACTCACTCCCCCTTTCCACCTCGACTCAGGTGTAAATGAGTATCTGGCTTTAGAGCTGGAGAGTCTAGGGTACTGTACTGCGGGTGACCAGCAATGACTTTATAATGTGTTTCACCTGTAATTTAATGTACTTTCATGTATGATGTTGAGTGTGTTTGTATTATGAATGAGATGTGTAACATTGTAAGGCATTATAAACCAGTTTCCCTATGGGGTAACTGAAAGTCCTATTTTCACGTTTCCTTTTTTATGAACCTCAGTGAAGGATGATGAAATGCAAATCAGAAGCTATTCAGTAACTGCAGTAAATGGCATCTGTCACTCACCTATCATCCACACGCAGCTGGTTCTTTATCTTTCATACACAATCAGAAAATGCTAGAACAGTACAAATAAACACATCTTAATCCGAGTACACCCAAAAAGTTAATATGAAAGGACGTCTAAGAAAATGGTAAAGAAAGAACTACATACATTACAGCATGTTCTCTAATGAGCACAGAAGCTATACAGAATGATTGCAGCCAATCAAAATGAGGCTTAAGCTGCCCTTTGAATATATCAAACGACTAATATGATTAATATTGACAGCCTAATGTGTACTCTATTAGGTGAAATGTGCTTTGACCTTGCATTATATAATTGTCAAAAACAGCAGGTGAAAAATAGTGACTAAGCAACAATCTTTTACTGTAAAAGTCATCTCCTCCATCCCACAAAAATCAAACTTTATTGACGAAACCAGAATTTGTTTCCAGAAACCATTTTCTTTCTGATTTTTTGTAGGAATAAAAAATTCGATATCAGATAGCCTCAATCCCCTTTAAATCCTTCAGTTCCTATTCTAACAAAAGCCTCAATTTGACTGGCTGTGAGACACATTGGCTTGGTCATAAGTTGACCGCCTGTCTCATTTTAAGAGGTTGTGCAGGAGAAACAGATTAATAGATCCAACTAAATTCACTGCATTTTGAGTCAGACTCAAGGCAGAAGGGCTTGCCACAATTGATTTTTGAATGGAATTTTAGAAAGATTCGTCAAGCATGAAAAATGAGCAGTTTTCAGAAGACTGCCTATGTCTGAGATTGACAACCTCCTAATGCCATGACAATGGTGAATAGAGGCAATCTGCCAATTAATTTAAGTATCACAATGTCACAATGCAAGGTGAGTTTTGGTGACAGGCCATTCACAAAGAGGCTGCCTCAACACAAAATGATGTAAACTTTCCGAAAACAATTGTAGGGTCTGAACTTTGAAAAGCATTTTTTTCCAAAATTCATTTCCCATTTAAGAATGCAAGTGACTTTTTCCATTGGGGCTTGTAGAACTCCAATATGTGCCAAACATGGGATCTGTAGCACTTTAAAATAGGTAATTTTAATTTCCTGATGCTAGCACCCATAAAAAGCTCTGCAAGATTACTTCTCACAAATTTATAATTTCTGAAGTCTAACAATATTTTGATCCATGGGTACTTAGGCTAATAATTTTCGTTGTGTCTGCGTACATCTATTCTATCACACTAGTATTATTAAGTGTCCCTATAGGATATGCATCCTGTAAAGATACCTGAGGTTGGAAATATCTCCATGTCTTTCAGCATTTTGAATTAATGAAAAGAAAAAACTCAGTATAAGATATACATTATATAACCAAAGCACACATTAAATGAATATGACAAATATTTGTCTATTTTTGATGTTCCTGATTTTTCTAGTCATAAATCTGTTGAAATTGTGTCTTCTCAGGCGTTCTTTCTTCTGCTGAATCTGAGGAAGAAAAACCGCACATAGTCAAGTAGACCATAAAAATAATAATCTCAAATACCAACACACAGATAGCTCTTTGCGTCAAAGGCTAATTGCCATGGCTGGCTATAAGTCATAAATTTCACATTTTATGAAAATTTGTTTTAGAAATAAAAAAAAAACTTGCACTATTTTTTCACAACCATGACTTTCACACACACACACACACACACACACACACACACACATATATATATATATGTGAACATCAACAAGAGACTCCGGGTATTTGAAAGCATATGAAGTCATAATTCTGGTTAAATACTTTTCTCCATATTTGCTAACAAGTCACATAATTTCTAGCTACCTTACTATTATTTGATAAAAGAAAATGGAAGGAGGTAGATGGAGAGACAGTGTAAAAAGAGAGAAGCAGAGGAGACATAGAGCAGGCTAGTGCCTAAGTCAATATAATAGTATGTACCCTTGTACCTCAAAGCAAGAGTAAGTCTATCCCAAAAGCTGAGTTAATTGATATTGTAGATATCGACATCTTAAGTAATTTACAGAATTTACCGAAGATCTAGATTCCAAAATGATTTCTGCCAGTGCTGAATATGATGTACGCCAATTGATATGCTTACAGTCCTTATAGTTGCATGTACATTTGTTTCCAACACCCAGCAAACTTTTAATCTTTGACCTTGACTGCTGGCACCGTTTCACGAATTCATTGTGATGAAACAATATTGGCTATTAATAATACTGGAGATGTCAGCTGATATCCGAAAATGTTGATTAAGGCACATCTTTGAAAGACAAAGCTTAAATAACTGAGAATGGTAGGTACCTACCAATTTCAGGCACACAGGCCTGTAACAAGGCATGTAGACACCTTCTTTGGTCATCTGATGTTGCCTCCATCTCTAGTTTTTCAAGATGGCCTTTGACCTCTTCAATACTAGGGATGTTACTCTGAGCTGGAAAACATACATGACAATATCATAAATTTCTTGAAAAGCGCTTCATCATATTTTCTAAATTTTCCTGAAATGGATAAAACATGAAACAGTCAGTGTGTTTAAACATAATCACAAAAATTACATTCACATTGCATTACTGTGTTAAGACTGAATTGATTGTTTATCACAGGGTGGATGATAACTTTGTGATAACATTTGACACTTAGGATATTTACCCGACTCAGTCATGTATCTAAAAACATGAAATCTTAAAAGTCTGCCTGACCTTTCTTTGATGTCTGTAGCTTGATGTATTTCTCCACATAATTTCTGAAAGAATGTCCCTTGATGTGTACAACACGGGCGATGGTGCTCAGATCTTTTAGCTCAACCAGTGATGTCACCCTCAAGACTGCGCCACACAACTGTGAAGGGGAAACAATACACCATGTAAAACTGAGCTGCAGATAAAGGATACGTAATCTTCTTAACTGCTTGCTTCTCCTGTAGGCTCGCACATACGGTTTCTAATTTCTATCTGTTCTCAGTTCAGAACCAGCTAAAATATTTTAATAAGACAAAATAAACCGGATAGAATATTTAATATACCACCACTGCACTTTATCCTCATCAAAAATATTGATGTATGATGTTTGTTGCACATGAACTGGCAGGAAAGTTTACATCATATTCATCAGAGCTGGAGATGAAATAAACTGAATGGATTCCATGATGGCCAACAAACAGAGTTTAACAAGACTATGAGCCAGTCTGTGCCGTTTCAAAACTGGGTGACAACATTTATACTGTGCCAATACAACCTATTTGTCCTCTGATCTCCTAGCCCATAACTCTTCTTTTAAAGGTACTGAAAGATATTGCAGAGAATGAACAAAGAGAAGAGCAGGAATCAGAGTCATTATTGCGGCTGAAGGAGTGAAGAAGGCCAGCTTTCAGATGTCAGGGCCTAATGGGAAGGTAAGGATACTGATCAATCAACAACAGACCAGATCTGTTAACAGATGAGCATTGTCACTGGAAGGGACAGCAATGCATGTATGGTTTCTCTGGGCTTTAGTAATGCTGATCCTGGGAACATCTCAAGACTTTTCTTATTTCGAATCATATAAACTTCATTCCTCTTTTCTCATATTCTTGGGGTTGCCATTTTAGAGAAGCTTAAACAAAAAAAAGTTAATAAGAGTAACTTCAATCATTCCAAGGATAGGTAATTTTAGTTGTATAGGACTTCTAACACTTCCTAAATTCAGAAAATTTCTGTAAGACGCAGCTACTCAGTCTTTAACATTTCTCCTCTCAAAGAAAGGAAGCAGCTGAGAGAGAAAGAAGAACAACTTACATGTTCCGTCAAACTATCCTTGTACTTGTATTCTGCAAAGTCATTGATGTTCTCGGCTGTTTCCAAGGCAGAGACCAGACTCTCCCAGACACTGCTAAATACTTCACGTGACCCATATCCATGTCTACTGGGTGGGGCAGACAGCCCAAGAGCTGCATTGATGCGCACCTGAAATGAGGAAATGCAAGCTTTTGAAGTGGGATATGTTTTACCTGAAAGGCCTGAATTAAAATTTGGTACAGCTGAATGTGACCCGTCACAACTCCTAGGAAGCATACAAAAGGTTGCAATTATAAGAAGTTGACATTATTTGGGGACATTTGAGGATAAGAAACAGTATTCAATGATTTGAAAATGTTGGAACTATACAGAAGCTGTGATTAAACAGACTGCTGTAAAGTAAAGTCTTCTGTATCTCAAAATGCCCCTATGTCGACACATTTATAGTTATTTTCATAGCATGAGACAGCTGTGAAGTAAAATAAAAAAATGTTCAAAACATGCTTGCAGGAAAACTATCTTGAATCATAGGTGAACCTGCAAATGATAGTGATCATTACAATGGCAGCAAATTTTACCATCTGTCCATATGAAACAAACTGCATAATATGTAAATAATATGTCATATGCCTTAGTGAAGCACCATTATGGCATTCTTCAGGGGCAAGCAAATCGCACACTCTTTTACTCCTACAATTTCGACAAGACATCAGTTATATCTATCATGACCAAGCACATACTTGTATTGTTTACAGAATAAATGATGATTCTAAAACAAACAGGGCACTGAGGAATTATGATGCAACTTCATTCCACTCACATAATTCTGACTACTTTTGATGGAACTCATTCTCTGTCACCAGTACGGAACACACTAAATTCAAAGACGTAATGATTGAAATGATGCCAGTAAGCCTTGATTCTGGGGCAAATGTCTGCTCATCTGACTTCACGATATTATTACCCATGCAAGCCAGATCTTCAATGACACTGTCAACTCCCCTAAGAGCAGACAGTACCATAAGCACTTACAGGCACTGAACACTAAAATTTAGATATCTTTCAAAGATGCAGCTTTGCAAAGGATATTTATCACTTGCTTGGTTAAGTTTCTGGTTACCCTTCATCATTCTGATTCAATCATACTCTGTTACATCTTGACAATTTATTGTTTGGCAATGGGAATGACATACTGTTTGTGTTAATTACCTTGAAATTTGTACATGTCTAGACTACTTTATTCAGCATATTGAGAATATCTGTCATACTCCGTTACATCTTGACAATTTATTGTTTGGCAGTGGGAATGACATACTGTTTGTGTTGATTACCTTGAAATTTGTGCATGTCTGGACTACTTTATTCAGCATGTTGAGAATATCTGTCACCCAGGGCTGGTCCACAGGCAGATTAGGATTCTGGAAAGCATTGCTGGCTGCATAGCAACTATTCCATCGAACCTGAATTTAAAAGAGCATTATAAAGGAATTAACTTTGAGGTGATGCAAATAACTGCAGTGGAACCTCAATATAAAGTATGACCTTGGTGCATGGAAAAAAAAAGATACATATTACTGAGATATTTTTATTGTCAAGGTCCTCCTGAAAAATAAAAAGTTACAATTATTTTGAGCCTGTCCACATGAAATTCAAAGTTAATATCAAGGTGTAGTTATTAAATGAATACTTATTATCAAGATATCACTATAATTCATAATCTTCTATTTGCCCTTGACAAAAAAAATTATACAGATTGTTCAATAAAACCAAGGAGATCTATATACACACAATCCTGGAAAGCTTAGATTTCATAGCTGCAACTCAAGGTGTCACAAGGGAGTACAACTCAAATTGGAAAAAAAAAATTTAATTACAAAAAAAAACAATTAATCTGGATATTTCACAATGAAGAAGACTTAAGAAAAAAAAAAGTAATCTCTCTGATACTCTCTTTTCAAAGAAATATCACTAGGAGTACTATTCATTGTATTCTGGTCTAGTCCTGAGAAAGCTGCAGTATTATGGCAAGAGACATGCCAAGACTTTCAGTTAAAGTGCTTATGTTCAAAGGAGACTTCTATAGAAATTTGCAAAGTCTGGATAACTTTCTACTTGAAAATCAATATCTCTCTACGGAATTATTCCTACACTCACTTTCATGGTTCCACTGTTCATATTCTTGACAAGACCTTTCACTGCAGTCCCTATGGCTGCCTCCATCTCTGACAGTTGAAAGCAATGGGCAGGCAGGTACTTGAGTAAGTTCCCTATAGCTCTGGCTGCGTTGCAGCTGATCTTGTCACTGTCTTTGGTTGATGTTGCAGCTTGCTGCATCAGCTGCAGTAGCATAGAGTCAGGGAACTCGGCCACAAAGTCCTGAAGTCCAATGTCTCTGAATAATGTCCCAAAATAATGAGCGGCTGAATCAAAAGATAATCTGTTACTAATTGGGCTCTAACTATCAATTAGTGGCAGATATCATCCACCTTTTTAAACACTCTAATGAATTTCTTAATAAAGTGTTTCCACATCCTCATTATGAACCTGTTACACTAGTGAAGAGCATAGCCCTTTCCTTCGGCTATTGTGTTTAAAGACCAAGAATTGGGTTTTGAATCTTCTGCCTGTTTCTCTCACTTACTTGTTACTAACTAGTGTGTCACACATGTTCGCCATAGCCCAAGCCGCCTTGAATCTCACACTGTTGCTGGAAGATGCCATGCACTGTAAAATGGCTTTGCCAGCATCTTGGACAAAAGCCACATCCTGTAAAGCATGATAAAAATTAAAAACATACACAGTTAGATGGATTTCTCCACATGCATCAATGATCAAAATCAATAAAATTATCTGTACATTTTCTTGTGGAGTGCCCTTATTCCTTGCTTATTCCTATAAAAGTTCTCTTCTGAAAGTTTTAACTATGACTCTTATATGATCCTATTAGGTTATTCTAGCATTAAGTTCATGCACTTAAAGACTTTTTGAGAGTCCGACTAAATGAAATGTACAGGCCAATTACTTTCAAACAAAAGATGAAAGTTTACTAACAAAAGATGAAAATACAGCAACTATCTTATATTGGTAATATATATACATGTGTATATAAAATTGTTTGTAACTGAATGTAGAATATATTTCTGTTGAGTGTTTGCATGTTGTTACCATGCAGAGTATGTAATGGTATTGTGAAAGAGGTGGAAGGAAAAAGAAAGGTTTTAAACTTCCCTCATATGTGCAGATTTATCATAATGCTTTTTACAGTTGTATTTATTCTGTTGTTCTCTATAACAGACTCATCTTGATCACTGTTCCTACCGTCAAACCAGTTTTAAAATGGTTTCCGGGTGTAAATGAAACCAATGTGATCTCGCTAGCCCTGGATTCACTATTTTTTGTTTATGGTGCTAGGGACTGCCACTCTAAAAAATTATTATTTTGCTTAGAAAAAAAAAAAGCCTCAAATGCCACAATGCCCACATGCATGCATCTACTGTTATCACCAGATATCAAAACTGGAAGGAAGGGAATTGGAAAGTTGGAAAACGAAACCTCAAACCTATCTACTCGAAAATGCCAACACACTTGTTATATTGTTCTCCTTCAAAGTCTCCTATTTTTTTAAAATCAAAGTTAACTCACAAACATACTAACAAACTAGACATTATGGCCTCATCCTCCTAGACTTTAACAAACTAAAGTTCTGCTGTATTTCCCAGTCATCAGTTCCTACTCACATCCTTCAGGTTGGAATACATGACATAAATTCCCAGAGCCCTGACAGCTGCTGCCCTGATCAGCTTATCCTCATCTGCTGCCAGTCCCAGTACCAGAGTCACACACTGCATCTGGCGAGGCATCTAGAATAATTTGGAAAGAAAGAACAGTAAAAGGTAAGGTATCAGTTGATATCTTTAACCCTTGTGAGGCTAAGTAGAATCAATTCTCACTTTCACTCCACTATGCTGGGTCCTCACTATGCTGGGTCCTCACTATACTGGGTCCTATGGTAGAATAAATTTGCATGCCAGAGCCAACCTCGTGATGTGGCGATTGAATTTCGCCGGCCGGTGTCAGCTGATTAGCTGGCAGACAACACGTGCTACAGTCATTATCTGTAACAATGGTCATGCGGCCAATATGAGGCTAGACCCAAAGTACCTCACGCTATGCGAGTTAAGAACATGCAGGCACTTCAGCGTGACTTCTGAATAAGACAACCACACTAGATGATACTGAATACCACCAAGTGAATATTTAAACATGGATAACACCATAATGGGGCGGAGGATGAGGAACAGCCATCAATAGCATGATGTAACGGGGAATTAAGGAGCCTTAGAAAAGGTGAATATCACATTTCCTCCTAATGTCCTGTAACCTCCAGAAAGGCGAAACCTAAACTGTAGGTACCCAACCTAATCGGAAGGGGTCCAGTTCTATATTCTAGCCATCTTGGAAAGGTCATGACTGCAAATTTGAACACAAGTGCATGTTTCGCCTCACTGTTTGACAAAGAATAATACAGCACTCCATGGTCTTTTGTAGCAGGCCTGTCAGCCAATGACTGGCACTCCTAGCTAAACTAGAAACACACAGTTTATGATGAATAAGAGCATAATCTCAACATAATACATCGTTTAAGTGCCTTAAAACTCTACAAGGTGGACATAAAGCATACGAGTATATTCATATTATGGTGTGGCTGCAGAAGAAGTGAAACTGAAATCTGTGTTGTGGCCTAATATCAGGCGTACCAAGTGAAAAACAAAGCAGGGTCTTATAATTCTGCTGGAAATATATGAATGAGCTTTAGGAGTTCATCATGTTGTGGGCGAATCAGGAGTGCATCCCTATCACTTTCACCACTCCTTTAACTATCACTGTAAAACTTGCTGTGTAAAACTGAAACCACTATAATCACGCCACCGCCACCACCACCACCACAGCATAACAACAACCACTGATACTTACTGGTAGTTTGGCAAACACTTCCTCTCCTATGTTGGCCATGCACTCACAAGCTCCAGATCTGACTAGATTGTTACCCTCCACAGAGATTTCAGGGTTAAAGTTCAAAAGTTGTGGGAGGGGACCCTCTAAAAGAAACAGCCAGAAGTCTAGTACCTAAATAAAGAAATAATAAAAATATGACGGGTTTTTAGAGAGGTTGGCGTAGACAAAAATCATTAATTTTTGGTGTTTTTTTTATATTTCAGCTTAACTGATATGTTTACACACAATGATGTGTGTGAGCACAATAATTACAAAAAGTGGAGTGGTGTTAATGTTTTAGAAGTAGTATGGTTGTTTGCTTCGCACGATAACGCCGCAAATTAGTGGGTGCTTTGACTAGTAAATTTTGAATTTCATACACATTTGATAACGCAAATAAATTCTAAGAAGAAAAACAAACAGTTGTTTATAAAAACCCTAACATACATTCTCCTGAAGAATGAATTAAGATCTAAGGAAAACTTTTTTTCCCATCTGTATTATTTAATCTTTGTGATACATGTCTTGACTCACTGATTTGGGTTTTATGTACTTCTCTGAAGACAGGTGTGGTAAAAACTCTTTATATAGTCCCTGTCTCATTTTTCTGCCTGTCATTACTTCTTCTCAGCTGCGAAATAATTACAGTAGAAATGTTTTCTTTTCTTAGAAGGATTCAATTTTTTTGTGAGTTGGATTTGGCTCGTGAAAACTATCTCCAACAGCTTTAATTTTTTTTTACTTTTTTTGCCAGAGGGCTTACCATCCATTAATAATATGTAAAGTGGGTAGTGACATGCAAGGGAAACACAAATGCAGTTCTAGTTTCTACCCCTATTATTTGGACATTTTTTTCCTATCAGTACGAAGTATAGTCGCTAATTTTGGCAGTCCGGTCATGTCAGACTCCTATGTACATACACATGAGAAAACCAGCATGCAGAGCTCATGAAAATTAGATCCTCAGGAAATGCCACTTCTGACTTTTGGCAAAAATTAGGTCTTTACAGAAAAAAACAACATGGGCCAAGTAGGGAAATTGTCCTGGGGCCCTAGACCCAAGATTCCGTCTGTTATGAACATCTGAATCAATCAAGCAAATGAAACAAAAATGAATGGCTCTTTCTAAATTGGAAGAAAAAAAAAGGGGAAAACAAAATTCTGATGAAAAAAACTTTAAAAACTATATTATCCTAAATGCTAACACAGCAAGGAAGAACTTCTTTTAAATCAATTGAAGTCTTTAGGAGCTTCTCATGTAGACAAAGGGTCAACAGAACCTGAGAAAATGGGTGATACATTTCTACAGAAGATATCATCAACTTAACTGAGCTAGCTGTACCTGATGGATGAACTGATAACCTCTGAGACACTATAATTTATGTCTTCAAAAGGAATGCATATCGGCTTCTAAGACTAGTCAACAGAAGAAGTGTTTATCTTCGGCAAAGAGGATCACATGTGACTAAGTAAGCTGTGTAAAATATTGTTCTACTGCACCTGCTGAAAGGGGATCACATGACTTGGAGCCACATTGGCATCCAACACATCCTTCTGTAATGCCTGAGTGAGCTCATCCAGAACTTTGGTACCGTGAAGTTTTATGATGTGGTTAGAATCCTCCAGGCACATCTGCACCAAATTCTGGAGAAGACGGAAACTTTGCCTGAAAGTAAAAATTAGTTATATCTTTACCTTACTGCAGAAACCTTTAATACTTAAGCTCAGGAACGACAGAAATAGAACTTGTGGAAGAACAAGAAATATATCATTGGTTAAGATCTGAGGGTGATAAATAGTTAGCCTGAAAGCAATAAGCCATTAATATAACTGCTGAAATGAAGAAGAAGCTGCTAATATGTAAGTTCAGGGCGAATGGAAACTTCAGTGGAATTTCCAAACTGGCAAGAGTGAAGTTTAAAAGATGACAGAAACTCTGAGAGTGGCAAATATTGACAGTAACTGGAATGTGTAACAACCTACATTTAGAAAGAACAAAATATGTCACACTTCATCATACTTCAGCTCAATTATACTGGCTGTGACTATGGCAGGGATAAAGCCTGTCAAGTTATTCCCATAATATATTTCATTCATCTCATAGCTTCAATGTTAAACCAAAGAAATCTCATAGATTACTTCTTCAAGCAACAGGCTGTGTCTCACCTGATCACAGGGAAGTAGTTCTTAATCAGATTGCTCATCACTTGCAAGGCCTCAAGTCTGATAGGCATGGGCTCATACTTCTGAAAGGTTTCTAACCTCGACAGATTCTCCTCAGGCTGGATATCTGGTTGGCCTGAGGAATATTAATATAGAATATTTCTGGTACTGATCATAGGTGACATAAACTTCACTTGATCATACAAAATACAGATATTTTGCTATCCAGTATTATTTTGCTTATTCTGTTGACAAAAACTGTTACTTGAAATTCTAGTATCCATCCTCTGCATATTAAGAAAACCGTGATATATTTTCTGTATCAGAAATCTTCAACTTCCCTCATACTGCAGGATTTAAGGATTCAGTGATACTACCATGCAGCTTTTATTGTTACTATTGTCCAAGGAGGTCTATACAAATTTCATATTATTAGTTCCAAGTAAGTGATGTCAAAGTATTTTAGTGTTTTGCTTCCAATAATCTTCACTACACTATTTAGTTTGACTTCTGTTTGTTATAATAAAATCCGAATTCTTTACAGCAACATTCTCAGGTGGGGG
>JAWQUT010000378.1:579995-594619 GCA_033807755.1 Ellobium chinense | reverse complement strand
GGGGGGGGGGGCGCTGATAACATTCCCCTTCCCTTCACCCTCATCAAATTTTCTGAAGGGCGATTTGTAAATATTCAGAGGGATTTTGTGTTTTTCTCAACTTATGCAAGAAAGATGGAGCAATTGGCATACGTTTTCGGAAGGGATTTGGAATTCTACAGGGTGAATAGCGTGATCTGGAGAAAACATTGTCTTTGCACATAATATCTCACAATCTCCTTCACCCAAGTACATGTACAGTACTTACTTACTTAGTAATGATGATGATGGAAATGCAGAAAACTCTAACCTGTAATGTTTCTAACACAGAGCTTGATCACCCATGATGTCTCTCTAGCAGTTGCTTGCAGCATTTGGTCTGTATACACTGGGGTATCCATTCCTGAACCGGCTGCCCCTAATACCGGGGTCATGACCTCTGATGTGGTTATATTCCTAGTTCGCACCGTCCCATCTCCTTCTTTGTCTTCGTTTTTATCAGAGAAACCTGCGGGTTCTCCAGAGTCCAATCTGTCACTAGAAATTCCACTGTCTACTTCAGTAGTGTCCCTTACACTGGCTTCTTTTGCAATCTTGGCGTTTACATTTTTATTGGCACCATTAGATTTGCAGATGGTCTTTGAGAGTTCTTCAGAATTTGATGATTCCTTTTCCCTGGGAGATTTCTGAGTGGAACTTTGAGGGCTAGAACTTTCTGACCCGCCCAAGCCCTCCTCTGCTACACTGGACACTTGGGGTGTTGCAAAACTTGGGTAGAGGAGATAGGAAGCATCTTCAGGGCGAAACAAAGGAGAATCTCCTGGGTTGGCAGAGCGGTTGACACCTATAGGGGGTTGCGGTGGTTTAATTAACTGAGAGACTTCCATAAGCGGAGGCCGGATTCCAACCATAGCTCCAATGCAAGTTAGACATGCAGTTCGAACATTTGGGTCTGGGAAGAGTTGGATGGAATGCAGTTAGCTGACAATTCAAACTTAAGGTAGATTCATATGTTGATGGTCATATAATATGTGGAAAATGACAGTACAATGGAGTGATGAATGGAAGAAATAAAGATCAAAAGAAGACCATGTTAACGGTGATAATCAACAACCAGTGGAAATGAAGTGAGTCTACTTATGTTATGCTAACTGGAACAAAAATATGAACTAAATCCAGTTTGAGTTCAAAGTGTCATGTTCTATTTTTAGTAAGAGGCTCAGTTCAGGGAAATAATTTGAGTCCAAGAAAGTACCGAGTTTGAATCTCGGTTCATGAAACAATTACATCAACAAGACCTAAAATTGGAGGCCTCTATATGTGCCGCATAACATTTATGTACAGTTTAATAACTTGGAAATATTTGTTGGCATTCTTATCTCTTCATCTTGTATGAAATGAACCCTGAACTCATGCTCATACTCTCCAGAACTGATTCATCAAATTTGCCAAGTTTCCAAGATTTTTCAAGACACTTTAGGTTTTCCCTGATTTTCTAGAAAAGTGGAGATTCTCTCTTTCTTTGATACATTCCGTCATTATGTGACAACAGTATCTGTAATGATTACCCTTGTGACTGAAAAAGTGTCTGATCTGCTTAAGAACTCGGGTCAGGAGACCAGGGTTGAGGCGGTGGTATGGCACGTTGTTGACTAGATTGGCCAGACACTGCAAGCAGACAAGTCACAAAGTCAGAGGCATTTTAAAATGGCTCACTTCCAGACACTGATTTCAGAGAAGTTCAAAGTGATTTTAGAGACACTGCAAATCAGAGATTTTTCAAACTTGAAAGAACTTTTGTATGACACTATAAATTATTGGGCTTTGATTCAAAAGAATTGCAGAAAAATAAGTTCTCAAACTATTCATTTGAAAGAAGTCCGAAATGAAAAAAAACATGAATATTTCAAGACTCAGTGATCAATGAGATCTAATGACAGGTTTTGGTAATAGCTGCTTTGATTCTCATTCGTTTCTTGAAAGCTATGTTCATACCACACAGTTTACTTATGCATTACTTGGAGATTTCACCCCTGTGAAAATTCCATGACATGCTTAGAAAGTTTTTATATCTTTACATCATTACTTGGATAACGCACCAACCATTCTTTAATACCCACCTTGATAATCTGTGTGAGAACTGCCTTAAAGTTCTCAGCCACCAAAGCCTGCAATAAACAACGATGCATCTCTCGGATCATGGAACCGAGGAGAGCAGAAAAGGGGGTGAAGGCTTGCTGATGAGTGGTGATCTCCTCTGCAGCTGCCAAGTAGGGTCTAGTTGCCTCTAGCATACTGGTCAGGCTGGCAACAGCTGCCATGCGGCACTTTGGAAATAATAATAATACAGGGTTCGCACTCATGCAGTAAAATGTGCACATTTCTACTTTGTCTGCACGTAGTTTTTGAACAGTCACACATTGGTGTACTCTGAAAATGTCCATTTTCCAAAAGCCAAAGTTTTCATCATATCAATGCGCCTACAGCAAATATTGTGAGGATATCATGCACTTGCCACTGCTACAATCATCGCAGTAATTTAAGAGTTATTATATTTTTTAAAAAAATGAAAAAACAACTTTATTTACCCCATAGGGAAATTGTTATACAATGTCATACAATGTTATACATCTCATTCATAAAACAGACACATACAACAATACAAATCACATGTGTAAATGCATAACATTACAAATGAAATACATAACAAAGTCATTGCTGTTGCCAGTGGTGCAGCACCCTGGTCCCCCTCAGCTCTAAATCCAGGTACTCATGAACACCTGAGTCAAGTAAGGAAATGGAAGTAAAGTGTCTTTCCCAAGGAGATTACAATGTAAACCGCCCAGCTTGCGAGTCAAACACATAGACCTTAGACTTACTTTAAATGATATCATGTTTCTTACCTTGGGGGATGGATCCTTCAGAATACTTGTGAAAAGTGACTGTTGCATTTGTGGAGTAGGGGTGGTCACTCCCATATCCGGAATGAATGATGACCAGAATCCAAACATAACCTTTTTGTCAACCATCTGGACAAGAGTTTAAATCAAATAAAACTGTCACAAATAGCCAGAAGTTGAAATGTATTCTTTTTATTCTTTTTCTCAACCATAACAGAGATGTAACACCGGTGGGTCAGGATTTCCTGGTAGTAAAAACTTGTTTAGATAATGTATTTTGATGACCTTGACTTCAGGAAAAACGAAATTACATAAAGAAGAAATTTTACTGAAAACCTGCATCTCTGAATGAAATAAATTGTGAAACAATGGTTACTGGGAAAGACTTGCATGAAAAAGAAACAAATGTGTCATTTCAATCACATATTACTGGAAGCAAAGGCACAACATCATAAGAATAATTCATTTCAAATGCTCTCTCTGTTGTACAATTGCCCACCTCTGGCTGGGTGATGTAATCACACAATTTTAGGTAATCATGTACTTAACTGGACAGTATTATGGATAATCCATGTCACTAACTGATGTTAAACAAAAAAATATACCCACTTACCCGCACAATACTTAGAAAACAATTGAGTGCATACTGTCTGACTTTGATAGCCTCTGTCTTCTGCTGACGAGCTCTTCCTCCCTCCGTATCAGAAAACTCTGAATCAGAGCTGCTGACTTTAAGCCATGTCAACTCCCAGCTCATCGCTTCAGCCTCAGGTGTAACATCACTCCAGGCTGTGCCATATGCACCTGGGATTAACACGCATTAAAACTAAAGATAATTGTTGCAAAACCCCATTAGTATTCTCCTGTTGATAAATGAATTAGCAATGTATTGAGAGTTGCATTTTGTATTACTTCATTCAGAACAAAATGAAGCATCAAGGGTTTATGTCATTTAAAAGTAAATAAAAATAAATGTGTGAAGAACAATCACTATTATACAGATTCCGCATAATTACAAAAGCATGTCAGAGTTGAGTACTGAGTTTAGAAAAACAATCTTCAACTGATGAATGTTTTATCCAGATTCTGAGGTGAGTAAATTATTACTGCATCACAAGCAAAAAGAAAAAAAAATAACATCAACATATGAAGGACAACATCTTTAAAATGCTGACTAATTTTTGACAGACTTGTATCTTTTAAAGTATAACAGGCTTAGAGTGACAGGCCAACCAACATCAAAACATATGTACTGAAAATGAACTTTCAGTATTGAAATAAGGGCACCAATGGATTTCTGCTCCATTTTGTTGTGGTATTTTGGTCTAAGCTGACAATACAACGGACTTTTGTGCACATCAATAAAATTCTAGGTCTTGTGGTAATGCTCATGCTGAGCTCTTTCAGTGTGAATGTAACATCATGGGATAAATACAATGCTAAGACATACAGCTCAAACTGACTTGATGGCATTACAAATATGGTAAATGTTGGCACAAATGTGCTTCAAACTTCTCCAAATATCAATAGTAGACAGGGTAGCAGACGTAATCTTTTTGCAATATAAACTGTTGTATGCTAAGATTTTTCTTCTATCATCAGACCCAGTTTCCATGCCACTGGACAAATCAACAACGAGTGAAGCAGCATGGTGCAAGGGTTTTGGTACTGTACTCAAGATTGAAAGGTTGTGAGTTCAATCGCTCTATAGTCATACTGAAAATGCCTTGAGAAAGTATATCATTCACATTTTCCTCATTCCATCTGTCTGTAAAATGGATATCTGGCTTAAGACAGTGGACAAAAAAAATGCTTAAACGCTACTGAAATGGTAGTAACACTGTATGCTTCTCAGGGAGTTCAAAATGTGACCTAACCTGTCAGGATAATAATAATGCATTGTAAAGTCACATGAGAGGGCACTGCTTGGATGAGACTTCTAAACTTCATTCTTATTATCAAAAGACACACATCCTGACACAATTAAACAAAGTCACAATCCACCTACTCACAAGCAGGAAAAGAGCCACCTGATCTAGTCTCCATGTCTCGGTCATCTCTCCCTCCTCTCCTTTCTTCATTTCCATCACCCTCTCCTCCTCCCCTCCCTTTCCCTTTCTTTCGTCTAGGTTTCTTGTTTCTGCTGCCCTTATCTGCAGGGCCTGCTCCTCCTCCGCCTTTTCCACGGCCTTTGCCACTTCCAGCCTTTTGCTGAAGAAAAAAGACAGACAGACGTTGTATACACGGGGGGGTGCCACCTTGTCAGAGGATGGACTAATTTTTATCTCAACATGCTGTTTACCACAGCCATGTCAAGTTAGTTAGCCTTATAGCCCCTTTGGTAAATTCACCAAAAACTGTTGCACTATCACATTTTTGTGAAATGGGCACAACTCATTGAAGTAAAATGGAGTATAATATTGCAGCTGTGGTACACAAGGTGTTAATCATTTTGTGAAGGTCATATTTCAAATGTGGATGAATGTTTTATACTCATACACAACAATAAGCAATATAGAGTACTCTAGAGTCTACAGTAACTTCATGGGTCATGTTATACACTCTTGATGGGCCATATATTTGGCCTGCAGATCAGTTGTTGAGCAGTTCTTTTATGTAAACAATCACATGTAGTTCTGATGCATGCATAAGAGATTCCACCAAAAGTGGAATTTAACTCCAATTTTGATCCTTGCAAAATTTTGGAATCCAATTCCAATTCCTCTTGGAAATGTGGAATTGAAATTTAATTTCCAATTCTACCTTGATAGATGGAATTAATTCCGTTCCAATTCCAATTCTTACAAACCTTTCAAGGCTCAACGAGGTAACATGACATTATTACAAGTTCAAACATACAACTCCATAACAGACATGTTTACTGTCTTTAAAGACATGACAACATTTTATTGATACAGACGCCTACAAAATATGCAGTGCCCCTCTAGACTTACACAGATCATAAATAGATATAAGGAAGTGGCTATGCATAATTTACTGAAGAGGGATGAAGTGACTATTTTGAAGTCAAAACTAAGAATACAATCCAATTACAACAGCTCCTTAATATTTACTGCACAACATGGAATGCTTTGAAACCTTACGAAAGATCATAAACAGTTTCAAGAATTCATTTAGGAAGAAAGTGGCTGTGCAATATCTACTACGGTAAGAGAAATAGACTTGTGCTAGTTCCTCTAAAAGTGATATTCAAATCTAAATCAAGACCCTGGCCAAACTGAATTAGGATTCAACACCTAAGGGGTAGACTAGTTTTGAAATCCAATTCCCGGTACCAGGATTTTGAAAGGAATTAAATACTAATACCACTTTCTTATAGATGCCGAGAGAGCATTAAATTACTTATACTTTGGGGCTAATCAGAACACAAGATAAAAAGTTTTAGAGAACAAGATTGCAAAACCAAGAATACATTGAGTACTTTTATTTCACCAATTTAAATTCAGTGGGGAAAACATCCTCCTTATGTTTCACGCAAACTGATACGATGGCGTTCTAATAACAAGCATTGCCACCATATCATTTCACACACACACATACACAGTATGCGACCCTAGACAGTTATGATCTTGAGGCTTACTCGCAAGCCTGATCCTGACAAGTAAGCTGATGATCGCTGACAGGTTATTTTCTTAGATAGTGGTGACGCATAATCACTGAATCCTGAGTGTTTCTTGTCAGTGTGTGCTCCAACACACTTTACGATGTCACGTAGGTCTGCCTGGGAAGGCAAGTCAAGTGTCAGGACCAAGTAGGCTCCTCTCACAAATCAAGAATGGCAAATGTGAAAGGCTCCTCAGTGTCTGTTCTTCGTTTCGCGCATGAATATGAGAAAGATACGGATGGATGCACCTGGTCCAGTCTATCTGTGGGTCTGCAGTCATTACTTGACACCTTCAATTTATTGCGTCAATGGCCAGCAAAGTGGTACTCTAAGATCGAGCGGACTCAAAAGTTTATATGCAGTAAGTCTGGTCAAGCTAAGTGTGAAATCCGCTGATTGGCATACGTGAATATTCCCAAACGACATCTTTTATAACCATCAATATTATGCTGCTTGGATTGGAAGGTGGATTGATAAGATTTGAATATGGATCTAGAGCCTAATTCTGTTCGGAACATTCCAATTCCACAATGAAAATAGATTACAAATCTGTTCCAGCTAAACTGGAATTAATCCCGGAATTGCCCGATCCGGATTCCGATCCTGCATAAACCTGATAACTACTGAAATCCTGAGAAGAATAGAACTCTCCAGTTCATTTCACTATAAAATGTAAGAGTCACTTATATATCTAAATTTAAGAGAGCTAATTTTATTCAACAAATCAAAGCAAACCAATAGACTACTATGTTAGCAAAGCATAAGACTGCAAAGAAATCAAATGAGGAAGGCTAGAGCTAGAGCTGAGGGGTGGTGATGCTGTTAGCTGCCTATTGTAATGTAGTGGAATTCCTCCATTACATAGTATATCTATGAATTATTTAGGCAGATCAATGCCACAAGATATCTCTATATCACCTCAGCCTACAGGCCATGTCAACATCTATGAACTACATATCCATGAAATATCTTTCTGAAGCTTGATTCGTCTTTCCATATAAAACTATCATATTCAGACTAACAGCAAGACAGAAAACAACAACAAGGGAAAAAACACATACACACATAAGCATGCAAGTGTGCCTGCATGCATGCACACACCCACACACACAAATCCTCCATAATGTGTATTATCAGTTTTAAGAGAATCTATTACCTTACCACTGATTTCCATTCCTTATGAACACAGCAAAACACTCTTAACATACAGAGCACTACTGACCTCTCCTGAATTCTCTCCCATGTCAGCAGATGCAGGTTTACTGCTCTCCTTCCTACTCATGTCTCCTGAAGGTTTGGTAATCTTGGATGAAGCCAGAGGGTCATATGGGGTCACCACATTTGGGTAAAGCTGGGATGGGATGTTGACTGTCTGACTTGTCAGCCCGTAAAACATGTATGCCTAGATGAGACACAATTGAAACATGGATCACAAAAGCTGTTGATAGATCTGAGAGAACTAAACTGCTGAAGGTTTTGCAATCTTAGATGAGACCAAGAGGTCATACTATGTCACCATATTTGATTAATGACTGAAAATATCTAATAATCTTACTTGGAAGTATATGTGTCACTTTCTGGACAAACCACCATGGCTACAAATTTGGCGTCAGCCTACACAAAATACAATGGTCACCATGACAGCCTTTGATTTTTGCCATCTGGAATGGCTGACTTAAAAAATAAATACTGTGTAAAAAATGCTAATCTCTCAATAGCTGGATCCAATCCAGAAATGAAACAAAATTTTGCCCTCAAATATGTCATCAAAATCTGCATATATCGAAGTACTCATCAACGGGAAAATTCAGTTGTTATGTGATCATGTTATGTCATTCACCCCATTAGAAGGAGACAGACAACAAACTGTTTACTGAAGATTGGTTTTTCCCTTCCTCCCACCCCTGCTGGGCAGTGCCAGGACACTTCAGCTAATCACTGATAAAGCACAAGTGCACTACTGCATATCATACCTAGTACTTACCCTAACAGCTGCAAAAAGAATGCCTAAGTCAATGTTGGGTAAGCGTTTGAGCAAGACAATACTCTGTATTCCACTAAAGCAGTGCATCAATAACTGGAAAATAAAAGAAACAGTTTTAGTGCATATGTGACTGGAGAAAGTCAAAGGAACTTTCATTATCTGAACAAGGGAAAGTAAAGGTAACAGCATCATTAATTATTATGACACCACAATTACCATGATCTACATTATCATCATCAGCTTCAAATAACTTTCCATTTAAACAAAGCTGTTGATGAAGGAAGTGGCCTTAGAAACAAGACACGTATGAGTACAGAGATTCACAAACACCAAGCAACATAGCACACCTTATTACGCATAGATGAATCCATTTTCATGTGGGGTGCCCTATGCAACAAGTGTACAAAGGTGTCAAAGCTTGCAGACAGGTATCTCACTTCTATGCGGTCTGCAAAATTCGATCTGTTGATAAACAAGAAAAGAAGTCTTCTAAGACCTCATAAAGCAACAAGTGAAAAGCATCTGCAGACAAACTGATAAAGTTTTAGATCATTCATATGAAATAAGGTAACTGCTGCAATCATATATGAGCCTAGGACCAAACAAACTGAGACATTTTGTATAAAAGCACTGCCCTTTATAAAGCTCAGTTTTTTTCAACTTCAGATTTTCAAAGTTGTACCCCCTGGTAGCCATGCACCTCTCTAATCTTTCCACCCACTTTAGAAATGCCACTTTATAGTCTGAGAAAACCAGTCTCCCGCTAACTGTAAAATATGAGATTGGTCCTCACTGAATTGAGGGTTCTCTCTAATTTGATTTTTGTAATGCAACACTTCAGAATAGTAAGAATGCCAAAAGTGTCAGCTGATTACACCATGTTTAGTCTCTGTGTAAATTGCATCTCACCATTTTGATACTACCTGAGTTAGCCTGCCTGAGTCCCAGCTTCTCTTGGGTTTGGCGGGGCATGACAGGCTAAGCTAAAATCAGTATACCCATAGTCATGGTTAGAGCAAATCAATCCAGCTCTAGTTGCACAATGGTTGGCATGCTTTTTACTCCTCCATTTCCGAGAAAGAATGCCATAAATACATGAGGTGGTAATGAAATCATATCATCTGTGTAAAAAAAAACAGCTTACTAACCTCATGCAGATGAAAACCGCCAAACATTTCACTGCTTCCACAACTACATCATCGTCACATGTCGTGTCATCAGTCAGCTTCAACAAGAGGCCTTTCCCTCCAACCAGGACATCATGGAATTTCTACATTAGATGAAACAAATGCATCACTTTCACATTTTAAAAGTAATATGCTAAAAGAATCATGCTCTATGTTGCCCTTAACGTATGAGATTAAAAGCCGCTTTCAAACCTAAGATAACAAATGAAAACCATGCATTTTTTTTCCCGCCACTGAGAATTTCAAAAACCTAACAATCACTGCTGCCTTAATCTGAGATAGAAATGAAAGAGTGTGCAGATGCCAATATGTGACAGATAGTTGCAAATGCACATGGCACACTATCCCTTCTGCTAGTTGGCATGCCTAAATTCAGACGTGTGTCAGCTCCTCAACTTTGCTTATGAATTTGCTGGACTTCTGCGATTTACCCATGCCCCTAATATGTTCCTCACCTCCATGCGATGGGTGTTGTTTTCACACACCGCACACAGGGCACTAAGAATTTCAGCATGGACAAAAGACTGACACTGCTGGAGGGCATCAGTCAAGAACTGGACTATTACATGAAGATCACTGGTGGTCAGTGAAATCTGCAGACATAAAGTGCAAATATAAAATACTGGGCTGAGCACCTGCCCTTTGAAATTGGGCACTGGGTAATTAAATTGCAGGTTTATCTGTAAGTATGGTGCTCAACCATGGTAAACTAAATAGTTGTGTGGAATCAAGATCAGAAATTCATTCTAAAAACATGAAAAACAAAAATCTTGCCTAGAGTGTGTCTGACACGCTGACCCCAACACACCATTTTTTGACATGTGATCGTTTATAATTTTTTATTTTCTTGCGATGAGTCAATAAAACTGGCAACAGGTATAAATGATATCTGCTTAATAATGTGCTAGAATTTCATCTCCATTTCTTTTGATCTCTTGGATTAAATACAGGGTTATCAGTGCTTATCAACATCCCTGGAAATAAAAAGTGGAAAAGGAAATACAGGCAGGAAAGACAAAAGAGGCAAAGAGAAAGGCTGTAGTAGAGATGATAGAAATGAGAGAATGGGAGTAGACATGCAAAGAACTTACATTTTTCTGAACACAGAAGTTGAAAACAACATGGCACACTTTTGCCACCATCCTGTCCAAATATGGAGGAACCAGGCGTGCAAGGTGAGCAAGTAGTTCACTGCCCTCCTGAAGAGCAAAATATTAAAGAGCATGCAAAAGGAATTTAATATCTGAGCACCAACGATGGTTCATGTACAGCCACCAATCCCAGACAATAAAGAAGAATGATGCTGCTAACTTTTATGATAACTTAGAGGTTTCTTCAAAGTGCATCAGACCAAGAAGTTCAGTAAGTTATGCAAAGTCAGTGTGCTCTACCCAAACCGATGTGACAAAGTGGATCAGAAAATTAATGAACCCTTTTTCAGGCATGTATGAGATTTAAAATTTGAAGGAAATATTATTTTAAATGCATGTATACTTACTGCCAGTTAAACCTTTCATCTTAGTAAATTACATGCCCAAATCAAAACAAATTTCCATATTGGAAAATAATTACGTCATAATATTGTCAACAAAGACTGAACTAGTAAAAGTTCTTTTTTTAACCCATTCCATTTTCAAGATCAGATAATTCTGCCCAGATTTCCTTCTGTACATGTCCCATTTACACAAGTTCTTGTTCTCTTCATGTCCTAAAATCTTGTCATGACAATGACATGCCTTGGGTTGGGATACTATTTTTGACAGTGTGTGAATTGTTTGTTTCCATAGGACATGAAACACAATATAGTCTTACTATATTGGAGTCTAAGTACTCTAAGCATTATTTTTATTCTGTTCATTCATACCCTGCTAATTCGCACCTTAATGATGAATATGGATAAATCCACTAGTCAATTTCCTTGTAATCTTCTGTGAGGAATTTAATATTTCTGTGTTGACTGACACAGATCTGGACTCATAACATGAGCTTTTTCGTTATGCATATGCACAATGTCCAAGGACTCCTTCCATCCTGAGCTTAATTTAGGATTAGGGAACGGGTCAGGAAAGAGAAAGCACCCATGCGAGAGTTCCTAGATAATCATAATGATTTAATGTCAAGCACTCAAAATGGGAAGCCCTTGGAAACAAAATAACAATGATGCTTATTCATACAAATCTGCCAACAAACCACTGCAATTTGACATTATATTGTTACTAGTAAGTTCCCCCTTTCTTGAATAGGACTAAGGTGACTAAATTGCCAGAGCCAATTCATGCAAATAAATTTAAGTTCTAAATCTCTAATTGATGAGTAATGCGACTTTCCTGTTCCAAAAGTTTAACCACACTGAAGCAAAAAATTACAATTTTTTATGGTCTTGCACTATTCTCATAAGCCCCGGTGCATGCGGTGTTAGGAGCAGTTCAAAGGTTTTAAAGAGCTGCATTATGGGAAGAAATCATTACAAATTATTAGTCCTTTCTTTGAATTCATTTACTGGATTATTGTTGCTTTCTTTGAATTTATACATTCTAAACTGTGGTCCAGGCACTTGTCAGTTGTAAAAACAAATAAAATCACATCTTTTGTGAATTTTTGACTGCATTCCATGGCTTCTTCGCAGCGTTTTTAATGTCATGAGTTTCAGATTATAATTATTTTAATATAGATTACAGCAATCAATAAACAATGAGCATGGTAGACTAGTTAGGAGCAATAAACAATGAACATGGAGAAGTTAGGAGGGGAAACAACTCTTAAGTGTCCTTCTTAACCAGCACATGACTGCTACACAGTGAAGCTGGTGCATGCATGTGAAATGATATGATAAATCTTATGTGGTATTCGTCCATACAGATCTAGAGCTATATGTGTTATCAACTGAATGAGAATAATAATAGCATTAGATCATCTGGCATCTCAAACCAACCGACTCACCGCTTACCCTATTCAATCTTCTCCAGCTCAGCTTCGAATGCAAACAGACAAAATGGTAACAATTTTCACCATATTTCATATAGATCTAATACAAGATCTTTATCTAGGACTTGAGTCTAGGGCAAGGCCTAAGCTATGAATGTGATGTCTGATGACTCACAGTGACATGTTTGTTAGTCTATCATCTGATATCGATAACTCACATAGTCGTGTTGGAAAAAGCAGAAAGATGAATCAACCGCGACCAGCTCGTCCAACAGAAGATTTAAAGTGTTCTTGGATTTTTCATCATCGTTGAAAACTAAACTACGTAGACGCGTTAGGCTGTCACGGAATCTTCTGGCCTCTGCCTCATCGAGTTTTTGCCTTGAGGCGGCCATCTTGTTTACAGCCGGTAACAAGGAGGATTTATTTAAACAATATTTAAAGAGTAAGTAGGGCTTAAGTTAGAGTTTAATCATTTAATTTGAGAATTAAAATGAAGATTTAGTTTATTTAAATGCAATTTTTATCAACATATATGTGCATGGTCTGCTCAATAAAATTGTTTTTAAGTAATCCTAAAGAATCCAATAACTGATCCCTAGGTTGTATAAAGATGGCTGCACCCTTGAGTAGGCAAGTGACCGTAGGTCTTCTATGTTCGTGCAGAGCAGTAAGGCATAAAGTAGCCAGATCAGTTCGTTTACTTACTTCACAGAATTCAGCAGCTCACGACAGTCGTCAGACAACAGAAAATGCTAAAAGAACTGAGCGCGGAGAAACTCATTTCGGATTTCAGTCGGTCGCAGAAGAGGAAAAAGAGCACAAAGGTCAGTATGCGTAGTCAGTGTTTGCTAATTACCGTCCATAGTCCATACTATTGTTGCGAGAGCTTTTATCATTGATCGATATTGCCAAGCTCTAATTTCTGTGTTACACGAAGCTGTAGGAGAGTGAATGAAGGAATTCCTTGTGCATTCTTATTAAAAAAGCTTAAAGTACTCCTCCAACGCATTTTTGTTCTTTTTTGAAAGAACATGCCTAATTTATTTTATTTGATGGGAATCCAACACTGCTATTGCTAACCTTCTCACTTTAGATGGAGTGAGTGGAAGAAGATTTTAATCCTTCAGGGTTTTGTTTTTTAATAGAACAGAATTGTCTTGCCATGGTATCTTTGATTGATGTCAACGCTGCTTAATATTTTTGTTGGGAGTATTTACATCATCATTTTTATAGTATTATGTGTAATGTGAAGTGACGGTGTTGCTAGAAATGTAGCGGTATTTGTTTCTCCCCTTTTTTTTTAATTTTGAAAATGTGCATTAGAAGCATGTAAGTGGTTTCAGGTAGTCAGTAATTGATGTTTCCGTTCTAGCAGAATAAAGAAATGTCAGATGCAACAGAGAGTAACAATCAAATATAAAAAAAACATTTGATAGCAACAAGGAAGATTAGGGAGCCAGCCAAGATATATATTTGCTTCTTGCTCCCCACACTCTCCCAATCCTACCAAAAAAAACACACCAAAAATCACTGGTGGAATGTAAGTGCTTTATCTTAGTTCTTACCCACAAATGAGGTCAGTCTCTCCTGGCATTGGTGAACTATTTGCCCTGTGTTTCAAAACGTTTCTCTCTCAGAGTGCATAATTTACTTTGTTGTTTATCTTGCTGATTTACAATTGAAGCAAATGTTACCTTCATATATTAACCAACTTTTAACTGTTGTGCAATATAACTCACTCTTAGGTCAAGTTTAGTCCAGTCTCATATTACAAAAACACCTGTCTTAAAGTGCGACTTAAGTACTTTTATGGTGTAGTACACGGTATCCTGTGAAATTACTATTTTAACATGCATCAGTGATTCAAACTTCCTACTGACCATCTCAAACCCATCAAATCTAACGCGTTTCGAAGAAATCACAAAGAATAACACATGCCCATGCCCTCCTGTGTTAGCGTCACCGCTGCTCGCCTCGCCAGAAATACGTGAGGTCACCAACACGGGTGTACACGCCTCAAG
>JAWQUT010000378.1:534100-572772 GCA_033807755.1 Ellobium chinense | reverse complement strand
CCCCTTTCCCTCAGGCTGACCAGAATCAGTGATTGTTGGTGCAGATCATGCTATCTGCACTGCATTGCTGATTTAAAAAACCTCGATGTACTTTCCTGGTACACTGCTGCTTTTCTGAGATCTGTTTGTGACAAAGTTTGCCCTCCCTCTCCCTCGCCCCTTCAATCATTTCATCAGCAACGGTTGCTCTATGACAATAATGCGACTTCTTGGCGTGATGCTACATCACGCTTATTTTCTAGAGATCTCTGCCCAACTGTATTATCCTAGTCACTATTGCTATCGATATTTATTTCATTCTCTCCCGCCCCCCGCCTCCCAGCTGTATGTCTCCACCTATACTTTAGAGAGGTACAACTTTATCTGGGTTAGCACTTTTATTGTATAAAAGGCCACTGGCATATATAACATTATAAGGTCCAACTGAGTAAAATAGGCCAGATTTTAATGAGAGTCAGGCTCAATAAATTCTGGACTTATAGAAGTCTGACTGTCAATAGCACTTCGATTTTTAACTTTCTCAAATATAATACCGTCTAGCCTGTTGTGCAAGTTTGTATTCTGAATCCTTTTAGCGTGGAACCATTTAAAAAAAAAAAAGAAAGCATGGAGCTTTATCTTCAGATATTCAGGCATTTTTACTGATATTTAAGTACCGGTATACCCAAATAACTACATTCTTGGAAAGAGGAGACTAGTAGGTTGAACTTCATGATGATATGATCAAATAAATTGGATTGTAGTCAGTTATGGAAATTATCTCATTTTATCCAAAACTAAAACAGTAGTGGGGCAGATGATTGGCCTTTCGAATCTTTAGCACAGGGCCACGAATTGGTCCTTCTGAACTTAAAGGATTAAGTCTGTCTTGAAGCCCTTAGCTTATGCCACCTGAAATCAGGTAAACAAAGATGTAAGGCAAATGACCACCAGCAGTGACTGCTTTACTCTTTAAAGGAATGATTCATTTCACTAATATGTGTTATATGCTTAAAAATGAGCGTGGGAAGGGAAATGCTATAGTGATATCCCTTTGAAATCATTTGATCAAATTGCAGTTTATGAGGTGTTTGAAAATGTGGCATCCAATTACGACCTGATGAATGATGCAATGAGTGGAGGTGTTCACAGACTTTGGAAGGATGCATTTTTAGAAAGATTTTCCCCAGCCCCTGGTACCAAACTCCTGGATGTTGCCGGCGGAACTGGTAAGCGTTTGATATTTCACACAACTTTCATTCATTGTCAAAATAAACAGTGGAGAAAGTATGATACCTTGAGCAAACAGAGTAGACTGAATGACTGAGTCAGTTTCTAAACATCATTTTTATTAGTTTGTAGTGCTGTCTTTCACTCCCAGATCAGATGTATCAGTATATGGCCAGGAGACATCATACTTTGATGATGACATCCGTCATGATAATGACATCTGATAGAGTTATTGCCTACTTGATGGCAGTCGTTATTCAGTTTTTATTTTTATATTCATGATATTTACCTCCATGTTTTTATTTAAAACTTACATGGAGCTGCTGAACAAAGCATTGGAGTATTTAAGACATATACAACAAGTGGGAGTAGAATATAGGAACTAATGTTTTATGACATATATACAACAAGTGAGTATGGTTTGTTTCTTTTTTAACAGGTGATATTGCATTTCGATTTCTCAAATTTGTTGGCACGCCTACCCACATATCCGTTCAAGATGACTTTGAAATACCTCGTGATGTGACAGCCCAGGTTAAACAGAAGTGTTGTTGTGTTTCTGTTGTTTATTAACTTCATGAACAAGTGTTGTTGCACACGTATCAGTTAAGATTAGTATAACTGCTCTTGGCAACATATGTGTTAACCATATGTGTTCGCTATTTTCAGCTTCTTTACAGTGGATGTCTAAATTTTTTTTTTCTGTGCATTCTGTTTTCAAGGAATTTGGCAACACATTTTATTAACAAGTATTATGGCAAGAAGTAATGAAGTGTCACTAGTCTTTTCCCTGGCATCCTGGAGTATGGTGATGCATATTTATCTGTCATGGCATATATTATTGTCTGGTAGTTAACTGATCACAGTAGAATCTCAAGAACTTGAATTTCAGGAATTTGGCTAAGAAATTCAAGGTCAACAGATTTTCAAGTTTGTAAGGTAAATTTGATATATAGATTTAAAGAGCAAAGGAGTAGAGTATTCACAATTCTTAGTCACAAGGTTCCACTCTATGTCATATTAGTTATGCAAGATAGTCTTTATCATCTGATATAATACTTGTGTGGCATCAGTTATTTAAACAAAAGAATATAGATTACAGAAAACAAAAAAGTGTGAGTGGGAAGTTTCTGAGAAAAGTTCTTTTAAAGCAGAAGAAAGATCACATCACTAGGAGTTATTCCATTCAGTCTCTTTTTTGTTTGATTTTATTTGTAGTTCCTGACTTTTGTTTTGTCATGTTTCAGGTGTATATGGATCCAGCAGAAGAATCATCAGCATCATCTTCCTCTTCATCCTCCTCTGATGAGGAAAGCTCAAAATCTAGTCAGGAAGAGAAATCAAATATTTCCTTGCCTCCAGATCCCATGGGTAGCCATGTGACAGTGTGTGATATCAATCAAGCCATGCTGGATGTTGGCACACAAAAAGCAAAACAGATGGGATACACAGCAGGTATGAAGAAGATCTTAAATGATGTTTACCATAAACATTATACGGTAGGGGCAGCTTTTCTTCATTACAGGGCAAGAGCAATGTTAAAAATGTGCATATTTGTAATGCATGAATATGCTGTGAAATAAAAGCAGTTTCTATGAGGATGTCAAACCATTGTACATGGCCATTGTTATACATGGCATTTAAAATGTGGAGAAATTTGATTGATTAATACAAACTGAAATCCTAACTCCTGCAACTATTTGGAATATAGTTTCTAAAAGACAGTCATAAACAAAACAAAAGATGCAGCTTTCATTGGTTGAGGCAGTTAGAGAGATACTAAATATATGAAAGCAGAGTTGACGGAAGATCAGAGTGTTTTAGGGGACACAGCATTGAGATCACCTTTTTTAAGCCTTCTTCAGCGCTCCTTATGTTTTAAAAATATGCTACATTTTTATTATCTTTTGGAGTCATAAATGCATAATGAATATGAACATGAAATACTAAATATTCTGTTATCCAAGCTTTCCATATTTCTATTTTAGGCATTTCATGGGTTCGAGGTAATGCAGAGGTACTTCCTTTGGCAGACAACATGTTTGATGCCTATACCATAGCTTTTGGCATTCGAAATTGTACCCATGTGCAAGAGGTGAGTGCACGTGTTGGACTGCTGATCAGCAACAACATTTCTTTTTCTGCATATCAAGAGCAAGGTATAGTATACCAATCCTGGTATGCTCAAACACATTAAGGAAAGGTATATGAGGTGTCTGTGTAGTGCTGTTCTGAAAATGAAATCCTCTTCAACTTCTAAGGTAACATTTAAGTGTAGATTAGTCTTATGGATGTAACGAAATGTGATTAATACAAAACATTTTAGGGTGTCCTGTGAATTATGTTAAATTAAGCATGTTCTGGTGTATTTTCTGTACTGATGATTTCTGTTCGTGAGCTCTTGTCAGAAAAGAAGTGTTTTCTAGAGGTAGAGTACCTAGAGCTAACTGACTAGCCTATGAAAGACAGAAGTTTCTTGAAATCTGATCTAATGCAGTTTGATCAGAGCACTAACTGCATGAAAATGGCAAGTCTTGTTTTTTGACAGGGCAAAACTAAAAATTTAATAGAAGCCCATTGGCAGGCTAGGATTTAACCCAGGATCTCAAATGGAAAATTTGAAAATCTTCAGCCAAAGACTGTCTCTAAGAATCACTGATCATATTCATGTAAATATATATTGTTTCCTGGGATTAATACTGTCGTTTGTCCAGAAATGACTTTAAGGACCTGTCGCAGTTATATTTTTGGGTGGCAATATATAACTGGTATCATGTTTAGAAAAAGAAATCTTATGCTTGAATATACCAACATTTTTACGATGAGAAATCCAGAAAGGTTGCCTAACACAGATCTGTGTTTGTGTCTTCCTCAGGTATTGAATGAAGCATATCGTGTCTTGAAACCAGGGGGCAGATTCATGTGCTTAGAATTTAGTGAAGTAAAAAATCCTTTGCTGCGCTCGTAAGTTTAAATTCTTCATGTCACATCTTCTCTAAGTTCTGTAAGTTCCTCTTCTGTTGATGACTATTGTAGTTTCTGTGTTCTCTATCCTTCCACTGAAATGGCATTATCTGTGAGTTTTTCATTTATGCATAGTTTTATGATTTTATTATGTATCTAGTTCTTTATGATACATTCAAGTTCTGCATACACTTTTTAATGTAAGAATTATTTTAGAGTTCTTCAGGTTTTTAAAAAAAATCTTTTATTTTTCTATGTTGAATGTGTTCATTTTCCAGTTTGTCGCTGGTTGGTTTTATTTATAGCAGTTCCTTTCGGTGTCTCTTTCACAAATGGCTGCCATCTTTTTTTTATCTCCTGGCATCATGCAGTGATCCATTTGGCCTTGTGTCTCTGGATACAAATTTTTCATGGAGCTTGAAAGTACAGTATTTTGTTGCCTGAAAATTGCCGTCAGTAAATAAAAGTAGTTAACTGTACCTGGCAGCATTGTATTTTATTTACCTAATGAAAGAATCTAGTGGAATATACCTGTTCTGCAACTTTTCAAGTACCTTGATGGACAGCTGTGGTGTACTTGAGAAACTTGGAACTTAAGATAACAAGGATCCTGGAAATAGAAACTTACTACGGAAACATTACTCAGCAGAGGTGATATTTGAAAGGGAGTGATCGAAATTAACAGCAACTTGCCCTAGTTTATGAAGATAAGTTCCAGGACTGATCATAAGAGATTCACTGAAAGACTTGCTGGCCAATATTGTGTCAGTAAGCCGTCTTTTTGACTTCAAGACTCAAAACTTAGTGGAGCAGAATGACCATGTGATTGGTGCTTTGAAATTAGGATCTGATGGTCGTCAGTTTAATTCCCATCATGTTCATGTCAGTATCCCTTGGGAAAGCATTCCATTTACACTTTCAGTCCAGCCAGCTAAGAAATAAATACCTGGGAAAGATATAAAATAATGTTATGATCAGCATCTATAAATTGCAGTGGCACAATATGCTCCCCAGGCTTGCTAGGATAATAATAGTATGAGGTGGCTGAGTGGGCATTAGCCTTGAAGCAAGATTTAAAAATCTTAATGTTATCAATAATATCACTACAGATTGTACGACAATTACTCCTTCCAAGTTATTCCTGTGATGGGTCAGTTGATAGCTGGTGACTGGAAGTCATACCAGTACCTGGTAGAGAGTATTCGCCAATTTCCCAACCAGGTTAGCCTGTTTCATTAACAAATGCTGTTGTTGTTGTTGATTAACTGTATTCATATTTTTTGTTATTCCTGAGAATCTAATTTTCATGTATTTTTGCAAGTTTCGGCTTTATTTGCAAAAATTACATCCTACAAAGAAAGGTACTGTCATTTTCTGTCATTTCTGACTTTTTGAGAAAATTAGATTCTTACCCCCCAAAAAAAACAAAAACAAAACAGTATATCACAGATTACTGAATGGTAGGATCCTCTCCACCCTCTGTTTTGAAAAACAAAAATTTGGGTAATATTCTTTAGACTCTAATGCACTTCATGGGTGCCAGTTGTTCTCAAAGTGCTAGGTTATTAAATGTGTGTGTTAAAATGCCAGTAATGAGAGTGGATTTATTTTCTCAAGAATCAGATCCACATAGGAAAAGCGCAGATTAATATCACATGGTAGGTGGACCCCGATTCCCTTGTCCTGTCATAATATAAAATTTGATTACAGTATGATTATATTGCCATTATTAGACAATTTAATATATCCACACTTCACAGTTCTGCTTGACATACAAAGGAATTATTGAGCAGCTCATTTATAATATTTAAATTCAGTTGGTGGTCAAATTTGGAACTTGAGGACACAAGGAATGCAACTCGTATACAGTGAAACTCGGATATAACCAGGTCGTTGGGAGCGACCGCCGGTGCTCGTTAGAACCGATGGCTTGTTACACGCATGGTCCACTGAAAATCATGTAAAAACTGTCAGTAGTGTCAGTGAGACCCATATACTAATTACCAGATCTAACATGGCTAAACTGCTCGCTGCGGGTAGAGCGGAAGCACCTTGTCTACCCAGGGGTCACCCAGGTAAAATGCCAGCATGCCACAAGTTTGCCACAAACGCCGATGGTCGCTGTCTCTTGTGATTCAGGCTGCCCTTCTCAACTGCGGCTCTGATTTTGTCGCTGTCATTTAAAAATGTTGAAAGTGTGCTTGTTGCGATGTCGTTTTCACGACAAATTTCTGCCTTGTTCTTCTGCTTTCTCTCGACTTCTTCGATTATTTTTAGTTTTGTTTCGAAGGACAGACATTTTCTCTTCCTCGATTCCATCATTGACAGGTGTAAACAAAGCAATGCAAATGTTGAGAGTGGAGAAACGAATGACTGACCAATCGTAGTCACCATTTCTGCGATTGTTATGATTGAAATCAAAATTGCCAAGCGCAATGATTGGTCTAAACAACAGACTTGGCTAATCATTAGCCGAGCATATCAATCCCATCTTCCTCCTGTCACATCTCCACCGCATCCTTCCCTACCCTGCTTCTTGGCCTACTGCGCAACTAGTTTGTACCGGTAATCCTACCGGTAAATTACATAAGCGAGACAGTGAGACTTGCCTATTGTTGGCAATTGTTACGTAGCCTAAACGTTCGAGTTCCTCGCTGCTGAAAGTTTTATTGCGGACGAAAGGTTGCGAGGGCTTAATTGCAGGTTGGTTACCTCGTTAGGGCCGCGTTTAGCGGATTTTGTGCTAGTTATATGAAAGGCAAGTTTACTATTACAAAGAAGAAAAGAAACGGGGATTTTCATTTTGCTCGGTACGTGCGAGAACTCGTTTTATCCGTGCTCGTTGTATTCGAGTTTCACTGTATATAAATAAATATATAACAGAATTTCAGTGGAACCTCAGTATTAAATATGCCTTGATACATCATACATGGAAAAAGTATACTTGTTATTGAGGTATACCTATTCTCAAGGTCCACTTAAACAATGAAACAATAGAATAATAATAAAGCTGTGCATGTGAAATTCACGCTTATTAATGAGTACTCAATATTGAGGTCCTACTGTACTTTATCATTATTAGCAGTTTTCATGGAGATAGTTTAGAGTGCACAAAATTTAAAAACTTCAAACATAATTATTTCATTTGTCCCTTGATTTTCCAGGAGGATTTTGCAGCCATGATCAAGGCAGCTGGCTTCAGGATGGTCACTTATGAAAACTTGACCTTTGGTGTGGCTGCCATTCATTCAGGATTCAAGATTTGAGTTTTATGCTGTAATATTTGTTTTCTGAGGTGATAGAGAGTTTTTATCAAGTTTTTGTTTATCTTCATGTGACAGACAGAAAGGAATTTGTTATATATGAAAAGTCATGTCTTTCATTCTAACTTACATGAATTGTTCAAGTGATAAAGCATTTGTATGTACTTTTTTGTGTCAGGACGAAGCTGCTTTCTCTCAAGGATATTTTAAAGTGAAATAATGCTTGCCTTGATGTAGTTTGAACGAACAATAGCTTTCTCACTAGGAAGAGCTTGTTTTTTTGAGATTGTCGACCCTATTGATCATAACTTCCCAGGCCCATGGAAAAAAATCATGATTCAAAAAGATATCCAATACCCATTAACTTCTTTACAGAAATACAGTATTTTTTTATTTGAAAACTTTTGCCACTAATTGGAAGTTGCAATTTTACAGAGTCAACAGTATGTAATATTATTCTGTGAGGCCTGAAGAAAGAGTCTAGAAAAAAGTATTTGACTATTTTGACAGAAGCAGCCCTAGAGCTCTTTAAGCAGCCTGACGTGCTTTACCTCTTGAATTGTAAGCAAAAGTGGTTGGAGCAAGGGGAGGGCTCACCAGAATGAAAGTTTGAAAATGGTGATATATGAAGAGTTTAATGTAGATGTTCCTCAAGAGCTTGGGAATGGTGATTTCAGTATAGATGTGCTATCAGACTCAAGGACTTTTTATGCTATAAAATGAAGTTTGAATATTCTGAGATTGGACTCCTTATATTTGTCTTTATTTACACATAAGAAGTTTGTGTGCTTTGCTCTTTGTCAATGGCAAGTGGTGAGTGAAGATTTGTTATCACAATGTCTCCATGGAATTTCAACTGATGATTTCATTCAACAAATGGAAAAGACATTGAGAAGGAATTTTCCCTCTTCCTTACCAACCATGACATATTGAAATCATTGAAAAATTACCATAACTATTTGTGATGGTAATGTATGTCACACAGCCACACGATATTGTAGGCAATTTTTTTTTTTTTTAAGTGTTCTGACATGTTTTATGTGTCAGTTATACCGATACAGGTTCCTGATGTCCAACAGAAATTATTTGCTCTGCCAGCATCTCCTTCATTAGATGCACACCTTCTGAATGTAATCACCTTTCCCTCTACGACTGTTGTCAGTTCAACTTCCATGGCAGTTGTCACCATCCATGCACTGAGTGTGGTTTATACATTGACCAAAACTTTTAAATGGGCAATGGGGAATTCAACATTTCAGAGGGATATATTGATGTGGAAAAGCATCTTATTACATAAAGATCAAATAACTAAGTTTCAGATGCTGGTAAAGTGAAAAATAAACAGTGCATTGATACCAAAATTGTGGATCGGTATGAATTACTGTTAAGGGAATTTTGAACTTTAAAGTCATGTCTTTGAATTATATCTAACACAGAATAATTCAGCTGTGGAGTTAGATAAATGCTTACTATTACACCAGGAAGCAAAGTAATGTAAAAAAAAATTGATATGGTACAGAAAAGGCAACATGATGAGCAGATCTTAATGTTGTGCAGTATTTAACTTGATCCTCATAACGCATGTAACAGTTTAGACAAATTCAGTGAGTCTCAGTAATGACCATAGGGTGCCACACTGTTGACAAGATCATTTTGTGTAAGCATACTTCTGTAGGAATGTAAGCTTTCAGTCCAATTTTTTTGATGTAAACAAAATTTTAAGAAATCTGTCATTACACAGCACAAGGTCCTCTTTGCCATAAATGTAAATGTAAAGTCAGGAAATTTCAGTTTGGTAAAGCAATTTCTGACTGACATACCAGTGCCACTGATGAAGTTACCAGTTCCAAGTCCCATGCAATCCGTCTTTGTAGGCTGTGCTGACTTTGCATTTCCTCTTAATTTACTTAAACAGACAGTGGTAGTTCATATCTTTGAATATAAGGCAGATTATATTTCGTATGTTTTTTGATGTACATCCTGCTCACAAATGTTCACATTTCCAAGCATACTGCCATGCAATGACAAAACGCTATAAAATCATGGAACCAAATAACGATTGTACAGTGTTTTGTTGTTGCATAGGTGCACTATCTTGACTATCCATTTTCAGTTAAGATGTTGCACATTATCCTTTGAGCAGCTGATGTCTAGGTCTGTATTTTTGAATTCAGGAGTAAAAACTGCCTGCAGCTATTTGTGTATGTACATGTATTAACCCCTTTGCTACTTCATGTTTTTCAAGTGCTGATATCATCAAGTGACTATGGCATTAACCTATACATAGAGGAGTTCATTATAACGTATGGGTAGGTCAGATATGACAAGGGAGTATTACTTCCTGGAAGATCAGTGCATCTAAAAACTAATAAAAGTATGTTATTTGTAGTGAAGGGGTTAATATTGACATTGATGATACTATTAATACAATCTGGTGTACTGGTGCTTAACAGAAAAAATAAAACAGATGCATCTTGAATCTCAACACATTGCTTTATTTCATTTTGTGTATGAGTGGAGAAACGGGGTTGGGGTTATTATGAACATCAATATTAGTATCATTATCCAAAATTTAAAAATATTACTGGCAGTGGTTTGTTCAAAACATCCAATATAAGTACTGGTAAGATATTGTTCAAGGTAGACTCACTAGCAGACATACATAGGGTATGACATCCTGTCACAATGTTACAACTCATACACAGTAAGGAGGTATCTTTGTGATGCCAATCATTCAGCAGGGATGGGGACTTATTTGGAATAAAAACAAAATCTGACCTTAGGGTAGTACCGCACTACGACAAAACAGGTGGCCAACTGTTTTGTCTGAGTTGGGTTGGTGAGTTGTGTTTCCACGAGCCCTACCGCACTAAGACAAAATAGTTGGCCGATTTTTGATTCGTGAATATAGATATCTGGTGTAGATCTAGTCTAGTGGTATCTAGATCTCTGTCAAACATGGATATGACAGAAGTTGCTTGTGTTTGTGCACTGGTACATTCCTTCAGAAATAGGAAACGTCAAAAAAGGTTTTGGGTTCATCCCATCATCAGTAAACGATTTTAAAGAAATCAATTTCTCAGTCCAGTTGACATCAGCATCCATGTTTGATACGTATTGAAGCTGAATGCAAGAGATGCAAACTTAATTAACCGATGCCGGAAGATATGCAGTATGGATGTAAACAAATAAGTGAACTGAGGTCAACCCAACAGTTTAGTCTTGGTGCGGTAGGTCTCTCCATTTTCCTACTAGCACAAAACAGTTAGCCGACAGTTTTGTTGGTTCAGTTTGTGCCCCCGAACAACTGTTCACGACTAAATAGTTGGGTTGGGCTAGTGCGGTAGGCTCCTCTTATTTTCACTGATCACAACTCACCTTCCAACTCAGACAAAACAGTTGGCCAACTGTTTTGTCGTAGTGCGGTACTACCCTTAGTGCTGGTGGCAAATTTTATCAGCAGTAAATGTGTGTGGTATTTTAAAAGAAAAAAAGTTTCTCTTTACAAAAACATATTTGCATTTCTTAACTTATAAAGTTCTACAACATTTTAAGTTCTGTTTGTTCTGGAAATGTATTATGATACCAGGAAAAATATTCATCGAAAGCTAATCCTTGTGGCAAGGCAGATAAATGTGTACACTCCTGCCATTACTATTACCTACAACCAGTGCGAGCACCAAATAAACCCGCTACTTCTTGCCTGGCTGGAAGAGGCAAGCAACATATGAACATGCCTGGCATCGATGCTGTCAGATCGCAACTTACACAACAAGACAGTGACAGCTCCTGGGCTCTCTTTCACCAGCTGAAGCATAGCATTATGAGAGTTAAGCTGGGTGACAAATTTAGTTACCTCCTAAAATTCTTCACCTTCGACACCTCACAGAGGGCTACAATAAATACCTGGAAATCTGATAAAATACCAACCTTCTGGATAAAGATACTGGGTGTGAGTCATCAAAAGTTGCATGTTATCCAGAGTGCTTTTTGTAAGGAACAAAACAGTTAGAACGTTTCAGCGGGTTTGTAAAGGAAGGAATTTAGTGGAGTTATGGTTGTATTTACAGGGTTCAACTGCATTTGCTATTTCCATTTATACACTGATGTAAGGAATTCATAAATGGGTAATCTTTATTGCAGCACAATGGGAAGAAAATAGAAAAACTAAAATCAGGTAAAATACGAGAATCCCCATCCCTGATTCATGAAAACTGAAGAAACAAAAGATTATGTTACCAAACCCACAATATAAAAAGCACCATCAATAAATATAATGGTGTTACTACGTCTACATACTGAAAGAAGTTATTAGACACAATGAAAATATTACCCTGACTTCCATCATATCTTTCTTTGGTTTCCAACTAAAGGAACACTGTAAACATCAGCAGTACAAAAAGAAAAAAAAAACACTATTTGCAAATGGAGTATATGAACTGAAATATATGGAACCATTTTTCCAGTAAAAATTGACAAACAGCTGGTTTACAAAGACATACCTTCACTGATTCGCAAAATGCATATAATATACTGTACATAATATGTTATTGAAAGTACTTCTTAAACTTATGAAACAGAAAACAAGACACAAAACTTTGAGGTTGTAAAAGGGATTGCCAGAGATTTTGAACTTACAGCATTAATTAATACACTCAAACACATTTAGAATGAAAACCCTTAATACAAAATTAATTTTGGGAAACATTCTGAGAGTCCCAAAATGTTTTCAATATATTTTATAAGGCTCAATACATAAAACAAAATGTACCATGTGTTAATTCAAAACAACTAATGGACAAAGGTAGGGAAAATTGTAATGCAGCAATTTTGCTTTTTTTTCTTCTGTGTCACTCATTCCTCTTTCAGCACTGCAACATTTGTCATATTAATGAGGGTCCCCTGAATCTACCTGAAAGTAAATACTGTATACATAAAGTACACTGAAACCTCGTTATACCGCCAAGTAAGGGGCAAACAGAAAAATGGCGGTATAACGAGAATGGCGGTACAACGAAAATACCATGTAGAACAAGGGAAATAAGTAATTTACCAACATTGGACTGCCTAACATGTCTAAAATAATGCAGTTATCTCTCCACAAGACATAAACCTTGTTGTTGTTGTTGTTTATTGTGTTTAAGGACTTGAGTTGATTTTAAAACAATAGAGGTAAATTAAAAACAAGCAAGAACTAAGGATTGGAAGCATATGTGTCAAGTTGCAGAATGATAAGAAAAGAAGTTGACTACTACACATTACACATCCGAGTCGGAGAATCACACGAGCGCCAGGCCTACGTCATAGATCAATGTGTGCTGTTTGCATCGTACCCCGCGACCGGTGTGAACCAGTTGAAGCATCACCTCGCGCGCGCTTACGTTCGTTCGCAAATTCTCTGGGCCTATTGAGCGAGAGGAGATTGAACTGTGACCCGCCTTTCCCATTGCATGCCCCATCAGTAGGCCTATCAGGACTTCGCTTCCAAAAAGCGAAGAGTGTGTAGTAGGATTGGTAACAAGCACAGACTGTGGCGCAAAGTGATGTTCCGTCTGTTAGCTGGATTTAGGTAGAGGTGGGGGTTAAATTTACTTTGGCGGTATAACGAGCAATATTTACTATTCTCAAGTTATGAATGTAACAGTTAAACTGTTGGCGGATGGCGGTATAACGAGATTTTTAGTGACTTTATATAGGTGTCAGATCTGTTCCACGGTGAAAAGCTGGCGGTATGCGGGAATGGCGGTATAACGGGTGGCGGTATAGCGAGGTTTCACTGTACTATAAAATACAGATGGCTTTTAGACAGGGATTTTCACTTTGTTTAGGTTAAGAGAAATTAATTTCGGTTAAAGTACTGTTGTGGTAAGTGGACACTACTGTAAAATTATTTAGATGTCCTGTTAACTCATTTCATTCACACTTTTCTCACTCCACTCATCTTTAGGATTGTCTTATTGGCTAAACGGGGAGGAAATATACAGTCTGCATGCTGCTACCTGGCTGCCACAGCCCTGAAAAATCTGAAAAAAAAAAAAAGGTGGAAATTGCCCTTGGCACCTCCAGGTTTGGAAAATATTTGGTGTATGCAAAAAATGGCTGACTCTCATGGACAACAACAACAATAGCAAAAACTCTTTACAGAATAGAACTGGACTGGTGATTTATCATTTAGATGAGATCTTATCTGATACTTGTTGTTGCTGAGAAAATTGTTACTCCTGACATGCCATTATATTTTGTCATTAAGTGCAAGACCCTGCCTTCACACTTTCTTGACAAAGCTGACACTATAATGTATAAAGAGGTTTCTACAGATCATTTTCAGTACTATACATAAATTTATTGTCTTAAAAACATTCAACCTCAATCATCTGATCGTGCAATTTTTAAGACCATTGTTTTGATGCTGGAAGGAGTTCCAACATGACCCCAACTGAAGGTCAAAGACACAGCGTACAATAAAATGGTGGGGGCAGGAGGTTCAATCTAAGTTAGGTGCAATGGGTATGGGAAAAGCCGTCTTCTGCTCTTTGACCTAAAGAAGAATAAACAAAAGAAAGCCAGCTCCTGAGAGGAGATTAAATTTACACACTGGCACCGCACTTACAGATAATATGTATTTAAAGTAGATTGCTATACTCTGCCTTTAATCATAGGCAATCATAGGCCATGTGTATTATGAGAGGCCTACATGTATATGTATGACAGGCTTACAAGCAAGTGCTGATGGTCTTATATAGCGTCCAGGATATCACTCTAACAAGAGTGAATGAAATGGAAAGTAAAAGTGACTGGAGATATATATGCGTGTGTGTTGGGGGTAGAGAATTTGGGGATGGGGGTGGTGAGGGTATAACTGGTTGAATTTCCATGGTTTTTAATAAATTTGATCCATTCACAGGAGGTGTACAGGTTTGGAGATAAATGGATGGAGGGGATGGGCAGAATAACAAGGTTTGACCATAATTCCAAGGGACTTACTTACAAGGAATAATAAACACTGTAACAAACATGCCGTTTTGATTTTTACTACATGAAATTTGAGGTCATGAGGTTTTCTGGTACACAGTGAAATACCAGAACAGAAAGAAACAACAGTAAAATACTTTGGTTGAAATGCTGCCTAAAGAAATTCAACAACAAAAAAGCTGAAAGAAACAAATATGTGGTGAACTGCAAGAAGACTCCCTTGCGACAAAAAAACAACAACAAAAAAACAAACTGATTTTGAAATCAAAGACCATTTCAAAAACGCACCAGTGTGGTGCACTGATACAGCATATTAATACTTTGCAAAAAGTTACAAACACTGATTTCAAATTGGGTGGTGGAGGTGCTGTATCTCATTACAATGGTTCCCAAAGTATAGAAACAGGCTTTTTACTACTAGTATCCTTTTTGACATCCGGCTGCACTATGACTAAGTTGTACAAGATGGAAAAGGAGAACTTAGTAACAAAAGTAGGGAGTGAGCAGACCCAAAAAACAAATGCTCAGACAAAGTAGGAAGGAAAGGAAGGTGCACAAGAACAAAATTGCTGAGAGAAAATGGAGGAAGGAAAGAAAGTGATGTAGTGGGAATCAAACCCATGGCCTCTGCATCGGTACCCACCACCTCACTGTCAAGTAGATGTCTGTATACGACGATGCAAGACTACCCGATTCCAAGCTGACAGTGAGGTGGTGATTCTGATGCAGAGGTTGCCAGTTCCATTCCCATCACATAATTTTGTTTCCTGCTTCTCTGTATTTGCTTTCAAGAGCAATTTCTTATTTAATTTTTATCCTACCCTGTGTGATCACCTGCTCACTTTCCACTTCTCTTCCACCAGGTAAAAACATCTTCACCCCAGAGTTTGTTTTCATGACCATACAATTTCCACAGCACAGATAAGAAAAATTACGCCTAAACTTCAATGGAAGGGAATTAGAAATGTTTCCTTTAGACTCTTGACTCTTCTATTTGTGTACAAAAGAAAACATGGGTAAGCAAAAGTTTGTGAATCCTGTGAACTCCTTTCAAACTCACTGTAAAGACCAACTCTCCTTCAGCTCACATTTGCTACCTATAATAAATGAAAGGGACTAACAGTAAAAAAGTTATCTTATGAGGTAAGTATGCAACATCAAGTTATACATTAATATCAACTACAGTACTAGACGGATCAAATACCACCAGTCAGATCTAATGTAACTATTATTCACACATTAATATCAGAGTAATCTTAACTGGCCATCTCACAAATAAGTTACCACCTACTGGCTTGCAATCAGGTCTTTTTTTTTCCCGCTCATAAAAGGAATTAAATTGCACTTTGATGTTGTTCTTGGAGGTAATAATAGTCCTGAAATTTATGACATGTGACATTTTGTAGGCTTCTTAGAGCATCATTTTTTGTAAGGCAGGTGGAAGAATTGGGCATAATACTGATAGTGCTATTGACCAACTAAAGATAGAAAAAGTTTCTTCTTTCGGATTTTTCTTTGCACTAAGTGCTAACAGTGAACTTTGCTCCCTCTCCCTCTCTTGCCATACAAAAAAACCCAAAAAAACTTGTTCTAAGAAAGTATAGCTTGTGTTGTTAACAAACAGGGCAGTATGGACTCCAGTGTTACTTAAACAGCTCAATGATATCTTTTCACATCCTCTCCCAAAGAATGTCTTCGCTATCTCTTGTGTAAAACAATTGAATCCATATCCCTGGGTTGTGAGTCCCTGCCAAGTGCTGAAGCAATTAAATGTTTGCAGCATAATGGAATCATGCACTTTAGGGATGATGAACTCCAGTCCATGCACTGAAAGATAAAGAAAACTCATTAATGAAATCACATGCTGCCTTTTTAGTATCCACTGATAATAATTTGTAAGATGAAAAGGTCACATATTGATGCCTTCACAAAACTGCATGACCTATACATTACTGTAATAATAAATTGCACATTATTATTAACAAGTACATATATATGTCCATTCCTTTTCAGTAAAATTCTTTGACACAGAATACATGATTTGGCTTGCAGAGCATACCAATTATAAGCATGTTTTATTAGAAGTAATAGCCAGAGAACTCTTTCTGAGAGTAAGAAATTTGCATGATGAAAAAAAAAGTGGAAACTTCCCTTGCTGAAACTGATGGGAATTGACAGATGTTACCCTGTAAAGTCATCACAAGTTCTTCTCAATTCTTTATACAGTAAATGGATACCATGCCACTGATGCTCAAAAAGCAAAGGATGAGAGGGTGCGGAATGCTCATCATGATTTCAATTTAGTTATTACAAAAATGACACTATCAAAATGTTGAAAAGTTTAACAAACGTACAGATCTTTCATAGTTTGTACCCTTTTCTTCACAATTGACTTTTTTGGGACCATTAAACAGACTTTTTGTGGTCCATATGAATGGTTTTTGAAACAGTGGTATAAAACCATAATTGGGGCTTATGCCTTTATCTAAAAAAAAAAAACAAAAACAAAAACACCAGCGATATGAAAGAGAACAAATCAAAGAGGATCTCTAAAAGTATATTAACCCTTTCTTTACTGGATCATCTGCCATGGGATCATCACCTGCTTCTGAGTTTTGAGGCATCGCCTGCGAACACCCATTCATCTTCCTGTTAGTACACAGCCTCATAGTATTTTTTTGTGTTTTTGTGGCATTCTTCTTGATTTTGACACAACTGCACCTTTAACATGGTATTTAGAATAAAGCAAAGGGTGCCCAAACTGGCAATTACAGGGTGAATGCAATGAGTTTTATACGGGTCAGTCTGAATATCTAATACAAAAGAACATGATCTACATGGCAGTAGAAAAAGTAAAACAGTAAAATGCATCTTTGTATGACACAATACTCATCAAATCAATAAATTACAAAATACCCGGTGCCTTCCCCAGGATTAAACAACTTTACAATTACAAATAAAAAAAACCCACACAGTTTGATACTAGTTGTACCCAGCAGATCTCAGTAATTCAAAACTTAAGATGAAGACAAAAATTAGATCAAAGCAGTGTAAACTGCTCTGAGAAATGAACTATCAACAATACAGAACAAGGCAAATGGGAACCGGTATGCCAAACTTTGATGTACAGAGACAGACAGTTACATAGTGCTGAGGCTTTGTCATATAAAAGTGCATACCAGGGTGCTGAAGTGTGAGTGCACATGAAATTCATGGTCTTTGTTACAAATGATGTCACAAAACTTGGGAGTTTGCACACCATGCAATATGAACCAGATGCTTGCATTAATGAAAAATGATTGCACTCTTAATAGCTTTAACACAGAAAAATGCGTACCACTGATGTTGGTGTGGCCTTGGCATAATTGTGCTGGATGGCACACAAGTGTGGTGTATGAATCTATACATCACACTTGCGAACAATGATAATTAAATGAGGTGATGTCACAAAGAATGTCATAAAAGGAATATTCAGCATAACTGATATCTGGATAGTGTTACAATGAATAATTACATACACACAAATATGATGTGCAATTAACATATTAACACCACTGAACATTATAACAGATTAATACTGGCTGCCCTTCCTTGGACATAACACATATTTAGAGGCAATACTACTGAAGGTGATGGGCTATCAGCACTCTGTCAGTCAACAAGGCTATACATATTGTCTTTCTGCAACGAAAATGGCAGAAGTCAGACCTAGATACCATGGTGAATTAGGGTGTCTTGTTGTTTATGAGATCAAGACCCATGTTAACACTTTACGAAAAATTTTCATGCACTACTATTTTCCCACCAAAATTGCAAATTGTGGGTTAAACAAATTTTGTGTTATCCCTTTACAGTACAATATAAGGGAAATAACCAAAGACATGTCAGACAGTTTAGTTTCTAGTTGATGTCTTCGACAGTCTTAACCGGTTATAGTATAGTGCTGCCTGTTGTCAGAGATTGGAGTATATCATCATCATCACCTTTTAATTGATGCAATATTCAACATGCGGCTGACCTAATATCCACTTGTCAGACCACCAATGGACAAGGGGTAGTTCATTTTTTGCTCTCTCTTGTCACTTTTTCCTTTCTCATTGGTGCATCAATTAGTGTTATCAAAGGTTTTCAGAATTCATTACCAGGTCAACTGTAAAATTGACTATGAATAAATAGGGCCTTTGGATGAGTATTTTTTTTTTTTACCCTACTGGGTTAGCTGAGAATTCGGGTAAAGCACTATTGTCTTAAGTGCTGTCTCCAAAAAGTGAGCAACATTTTGGATTGTTTCTCCCTTACAGCTTAAGCACTGGCGGCTTAACAGACAATAAATAATTACTTAAAATATAATATTAATTATTAATAATCTAATTTCCTTTGATGCCAAGGATCTGCCACAGTGAATATAAATGACTTTTCACTGTAAGTTCAGAAATTATGATAGTGGCTGAATGACTCAACACCGACAAGTTTTGATGCCCACAAAGACACTGTAACAGCTATCTTAGACAGAATTACATACTGACTCATAGTGACAAACACAATGAGTTGGGAAGGGAGGGCATGGGAGAATACAAATGTTATGAATTACTGTAGGCCTAGTTCATTCCTGAGAAATTTACACTGTTGTGCTTTCAAGATATGTGTGAATAATAATCAGACTCCTCAGGTTTGCTGAGGAATTTAAATACACAGTTAAAAATTGGGGAAAAAGCTTGGGTTTAGATTATTCATGAATCCCACAGAATTTGTGGACAAAGTTCCATAGTTTGGGGGAAGCATGGAGGAATTTAACATATTGATGGCTGGTTGTGCAGCAAAAGGTCTAAGGCTGTCTTGCATTCCTGAAGGAGGTAGAGGTGCAAAATTACTACCCATGTTATTAATGATGTGAGGATTGGCAGAAATATTCACAGGGAGACCAAACTGAATGTTGGGTGGGTTGAAAGGAGGGAAGCCTCCACTGTTCAAAGACCCACCCCCAAAATTTGGCATGCCCACTGACAGAGGGCCCAAACTGCTAAAGCCACCAGGATTCAGTGAGAGATTACTAACAGCACTTGATGGGACAGAACTACCTATGTGTCCCACATTAAAAGTATTAACAGACACTGGTGGAACACCATATGCATTTCCCATTTGTAAATTCTCACTGGCAGCTGAGTTGTACATACTTCTCATATGCATCAGAATGTCTCCTCCTCCTGCAGGCCCCAAACTTATCACCGAGTTATCAACTGGCCCATAATTAACTGGTAGGTTTGAAGCTATTAGTCCCTGATTCAGAGAACTATTCAGCGGATTTCCAATACCTCCATTCATGGAGGTATTTAAAGGATTATTTATGTTTCCAATGTTCATTCCCAAAGAGGCAGCTCCTAAATTCAGATGAGGATTTTGAGGCTGTAGTGCTGCATTCTGAGCCTCCATCATGGACAGCATGTTGTGCCTTATCTGAGCTTCTAGACTTTCCTGCCTCATAAAATCCTGATTTGTGAGTGCCAAGGGCTGGGAATTACCTGCTGCAGATGGGCTAACGAGATCCAGCATGTTCATGTCCCTGTACATGGGGTTGTTAGTATCAAATATTGAAGATGGGTTAAGATGGAGGCCAGGCTGAGGTATTGCTGGGAGACTAGAAAGTGCACCTGCACCCATGTTTTCAACACCAACTAGGTTGGTTGAAAGAAGGTTGCTGACAGATGGATTATTAAAACTTAAATTAAATCCTGAGTTCATTGCTACACTATCTTTGCATGCAGCTCGTGTGCTGCCTACATTACAAAATGGATTAAGACTTGCTGATGAAGATGGATGTAGCTTAAGTCCTGAGTGAAGGCTGGGCTGGACAATCATGTCCAGCTGATTTGGGCCTGTCCCTGGATTTCCCAGCATGAGACCATGATTCTGGGCATTTGACTGCTGAATACCAGGGGGGCCTAATACATTAGAGATACTGTGACCAGCAGGCAATGGTATATTACTTGCAATGCTGACAGCACTAATAGGCCGAGGAGCTGGCAGGCTGAAGGAACGAGAATTATTTGTAGGTGTAGCTGATATGGAAACTGGTACAATGACCTTTGGAGACACAATTTCAATTTTGCCATGATCTTGATGCCTTTCTCTGTCACTGTGTGTGGAATCCAATGGTTGGCTGTGGCATGGGTTACCACTAACATTACTCCTTACATTCTCTCTGCTACTCCTAGATCCTTGAGGTGTCACAGGTCTGAAGCTGGATGTTTCCTTGGAAATGCTGCTAAAGTTAGTAAAAACTGCAACTTCTGACACTTGCAGATGGTTTCCCCTACCCTGTTTATTGTTAGGGGTCAAATTACTTTGGCTGTCCATTGAAGATAATGTGCTGATCTTTCTAGAGCTGGATTGATGTGAAACGGGTTCATTATCCACCTGCAGTTGTGACGAATGTTTCGAGAGTGACTGGGATTTTATCAAATCAGTTCCTGTCTTATTTTCTGTTGTGTTCAAAATTCTGCTGCCTTGAGCCGTGTTTTGATTATGCTGCACTGTTGACTGAGGAGAATGAATGCTGGGACTTTGAGATAAGGGTAGATATTTAGAGGAGTTTTCAAATACAGCCTGCAGTTTACCAAGGTTTGATGATTCTGGCACCACATTTTTTCTGGAAGATATCTGCTCCTGATGTGAATCTTCACTTAACAGTGGCACATGATGCTCAGAAAGTTTATCATCAGATCTATTTGCTTCAAGCTGGCTTTGTTCAATGCTCAGTAACTCATTTTTATCATACACACTCTTTGATTTATCCTCTGTACTTCTTGTCCCACTGAATAATTTGAAATCCCCATCCAGTAACTGTTCTGCATCAATTTCAAACATAATGGTCCTACCTCCTTTAAAGAGAGATTCTTTATCCTCAGGGCTGTTTTGTATGTCTTCCAAAATCTTACTGTTAGCAACCTCTGACCTTTCACTTTTATTCTCTTCTGTTTCCTCCTTAATAGATGCTTCAACTTGATACAACTTGATATCATCTGTTAGTGCATGTTCACCTGCTTTAACAACATTCTGAGGACCTATTGACGCACTAACAGATTTCATCTGAGTCAGATCGACATACACTGTGGTGACATTATCAAATTCTGACCTGACCCCATTCAATTCCACCATCATATCTACCACATCTTCGCTGTCATCATCACCTTCAACATCCAGGCAGACAGCTTCTTGATCTACAATCTCACTCTTAGGTGTGTTGAGCAAAGCTTGCGAATTTGCTCTTGATAATAAACCTCGATTTTGTCTCCATTTCCGTTTAAGTCGCCTTCTTTCTTTGGCCATTGCTGTTTTAAAGGAATATGACTCATCGGAAGAAAATCTGAAAGGATCACTCCTCTCTGAATCTCTTGTGAAAGACGAACAAAAACTGTGTTCAGAAATACTGTCTGCATCCTCTTGAACCTCCATTTTGATACCTTCACAGCTACTTTCAAGACCATTCATGTATGTGCTATATGTCCTAAATCTGCTGTCTAGCTCAATGTTGGATATAGATCTCTTAAATCCTGGAGGAGTTTGCTTGCGTTTCTCGTTTTCTGTGCTATCAATACTATGCCTGTAACGTGGACCCTCAACATTTCGAACATTTTCACCAGTAATCTGCTCTTTAACGCTCTCTAGAGCTGACTTTGAGTCTTCATCAACAATGATATTTTGTACATCAACATCCATGCCCTGTTTCACATGCACTTGTAGGTGGCGCTGCAGGTAATGCTTGGTGGCAAACGTTTTGTGGCAGATGTAACACTGGAAGCATTTCACGTTGGTGTGGAGTCTCAGATGGTTCACAAGTTTGTAACGAAAAGAGAAGGTTTTACTGCATAAGTGACACTGCGGAAAAAGAAATGGGAAAAACATAATTTGATGCCATTAGATTCTCCACTGTCACCTCTTCCATTCTGGCGATAAGAGTTCTCACATTAAAGTGGTCACCTTGCTTAGAAAAACATCAGGAAAACAGCATATATGAAATTCAAAATGCCATCAACATTAGCCCAGCTAACTGTTGTAATCCTGTCTAAAAAAAAATTCTTTAAATTTTAACTTCATTCATCTGCATCATTCTCAAACTTATCTCTTTTCTACTTTGAGAAATTTGGCAGCAATATGTTCACTGTTTTCTGAGAAAACTTGACAGCCTGAACTTCAAATGTTGTATCATATGAATATTTACTTATTTTATTTATTAGAGAATACAATGGTCTACATTTCACTTAAACTTTAAATCAAATTCCAATACTAAAAGAGTAAAATATTGTGCACTACTGCTGTTAAGCCAGAAGTCACATCCATAAACTCATCAAAATTTTGTAATAATGAGACAGAGGAATATAAATATTTACAACTTTTTTGGTAGTCCACAGGCACTAGAAAGTCAGCAAAGAGTAACATGGGCCAACACTTACCTTATATGAATCTGCTTCTCCGTGGAATTGCATGATATGATCCTGAAGCTCTTGTCTTGTGGTAAACTTTGCTGGGCACTTCTCACAAGAGTTTGCATCTTGGGCCATATGCAGGCGGACATGCTGAATGAGCTGAATCTATTAGGGTCATGAGGAAACATGGTTAATACATTCTGGAATCAGACTGTGATGCTCATTTAAAGTATGAACAGGTTGTGGTGAATCAGGCAAATATGTGCTAGCGAGAGATCAAAGAAGAATGTGAAACAAATGACTTGCAGTCAGCCAAACTAAGGCTAGATTGAGAACTGAGACATCTGACTCGAAAAGTGACCAGGGCCTTTTGATATGGCAGGAATCAAAAGTACAACTGTTTCTCTGCAGGAAAGAAACTAATTTCATAGAATGGTATGGTAATTGTGGATGATTCTGAGGGTTTTTTATGAGATAAATTAGAAGTTAAAGATGAAAAAAATGCTCTTTAAATATTATTTTTTTTTTTGAAGTTTCATAATTAATAGGGAATCACCTCCTGCCACTTAAACAAGTATATATCAGGTCAGAATAGTGCTGGCATGCAAAGTTTTTCACCTAGTGAAAATATCTAGAATAAGGTTTTGTATGATACATGTAACTTGACATGGTAGAAAAGCGACTTTAGCCTCATTTTGACCGGCTGAATGAAAATATGCATGATGCTGTCTTTTCTGGGTCTTTTTTTGTGCCTTGCATAAGAATAACAGTTTGGTTACAGTAGTAATGGATAATACAGATCTTCATGAAAAGACTCTTCTTCTTGCCCTCATGCAGTAAAATTGCTCTGGCTGGAAGAAAATGGAAAAAAAGTAACAATGAATGGGGTAACAGAGTCTTATTTTAACACAAATTTATAGCATTTTGTTTACTTTAGCACTCTGCATACCAAAGTCACAATGCTGTGTCCAATTTTCCTTTATCTTTGTGTATTCATGTCACAAAAATAACGCACCATTATTTGGTGGTTTGCCAAGGCGTCCTTGGGACTGAGAGAATAATAGGGTGCTTCAGAATTAATCAGAACGCTGCTCGCTGAAACAGAGTCCCCCAGGCGATCTATTTTTAGCCGCGCCGTCCGAACCGGCGGCTGACTGTTACCTTCATTCATGGGTGAAAGGTCAGATTCGTGCTGCCTTCGATGTTGACTGTTACTACTACTAGTATTACTGATTAGGCTGCTAGGCGTAACCTAGAAGTTTGTTCAACCAGTGCCTCGGAACAAGCATTGCGCTTAGAGTACTTGCCACTTGAACATAGGAAATAACATTGTCAAGACCTGGAGAGACTATTTTTATCTCCTTTTTACGAAACTTTAGAAATTTCCGAAATGTCACTAATTTAAGACCATGCAGTCAAGAACTTTTTGATAATGGTGCTACGCAGTCAAGAACTTTTTGGTAATGGTGCTAAAATCAGCAGAATTTTACAGAATTTTCCTGCTGACCAAACAAAAAAAAAATCAAGTCTTTGATTGATGGTTGCAGCAGCTAGTAGTTATTCTGTGCAATGCAGCGCAATATCAGTGAACGAGCAATTGAGTTGGGGAAAACTTCAGTAGTTATGTCGGATGTTCTTGCCTAATCTAGACTGTAGATATAGAGAATATTATCAACATAATATATGTATATTACCACTCATAAACGCGTACACATTCATCTATCCACAAATCCACAAACATCCCAATACACACACACAGACACGCACACTAAAATGTATATACACACACACGTGTACCACGTTCACACACCTGCACAGTCATGCCCATACATATTACAATAAAATCGCATATAAAACATGCCCTTGGTGTACTTATTATTGAGGTATACTTGACATATTAGTTAATTCGTGCCTCATTAATTAAATGATAGAATGATAATGAGTCCGTGCACGTGAAATTCTATCTTAATACCAAGGTAAGTTACACTTATTAAATGAATCAACATTTAATATCGAGGTTCCTCTACATGTTCACATAGGGAGATAAATCAACCTTTATTTACTCTCAAGGGAGTATGTTTTATAACGTCTGTTAGTTTCAGTATTACATATTAATCAGCTGCATGTGGGAGATGAGGAAGGGGAAGTCAAGATATTAAGTTATTAAAAAAAAATATTATATCATTAGGTATACCTCTTTACTAAGTATGAAATCATATGCGCGAATTCTTAAGTCCTTGAATATGCTTTTTTCATGCACCAAGGGGCATTTGATACAAAAACTTTATTTAATGAAATGATAATTACAAAATTTTTAATAACAAGGTAGGTCTGATCATGGGTTCCAGCTTCTAATGCTAAGATTACACAGATCTTTCCCTCTTTCCCGAGCGAAGAAGCCGGCATAGTGATATAGATCTATGGATTACATTGATTCCATGGGGATACCCTAGAGAAGAACAGTTTGATGAAGTAGATTTTTGCCATTAAAACAATTTTAGCGCCAGGAACGTCATTTTCTCCATGCTCCACATAGAGCTGATCACTAGCCTGGACCAATGTTATGCACGAATATGCACTTTGACCTCCCAGCCTCGGCAGGTGCCCTCCGACTGATGACGTAGGTGGTTATCGGACTTAGAGCAATCCGAGGTTCACGCGGAAGATCTGAAGAACCCTATAACTTGACACTAGTTTATACAGTCTTAATAGAAAGACTTGAAGTTTAAGTCTGAACCCTCAGCATTACAAATACAAGTCGCATTTAATATCCCTGCACATGAAGTCAACATATGACATCAGTCAGACATGACTCACAATTCAAAAAGCCTAAATGTAAAAGTGAAAGGCTCTACTGCTGAACATGAAATTAGGCAAAGAAGCTGATTAGTAGCTTTTAAACTGTTCCCTTGCTACAGTACCTTAAGCCTGAAAGCCTTTCCACACTGGCTACATTTGTATGGAAAATCTCCAACATGTGTCTTCAGATGCTTGGTCAGCTGTAAAGAATGGGGAAATTCTTCTCCACACATTGGGCAAGTGTGCATGCGCTCTCCTGTGTGTTTGAAACTGTGCTTTTCCAGTTCATCCTTTGATGAGAACCCCATGTTGCAAACATCACATGAATAGGTGTCTCGTTTTTCCTCATGCACTAGAGCTTTGTGGCGATCTAACTCAGCAGAATCCTTAAAGGACTTGTTGCACTTCTTGCAGTATGGCTTGCCCTGAATTGTAAACAGCACATTCACACAAATTTAGTGAACCTGCACAGCCATACAGACCTACATAAACTAACCTACACACAAACTACAGCGATGTATGAATCTGTTTTTATATTTCATCCATTAGAAATTCATTCATACTAACCATGGTCAATAATTGTGTACTGTGTGGTTTCAAACACAACTTGACAATAGTATTGTTTATTTGGGAAAGTAAAAGGCCACAAGTTAAAATATTAGCTACATTATAATTAATCAATAAGTCCACATACCTTGAAGCTTTTTATCTCAAACAACTTTAAATTAACTGTAAAGGAAATAGGGCCTCTGGAGTAGAAGTAAGTAAGTGTAATGCACTGTGCAGCAAGCAGGTTGAAATTATTATCTTATTTAAATATTTTTTCACTGTGAACCTTCAAAAAAGGCCAAACACAGAGCTTCTAATGGTGCAACTAGGAGGTACTGCTGCAGCACAAATAAGACCCAAAAATGCTGCACCAGTGCATTAGTGCTAGAATTAAAAAACTGAAGGCCAAAATTGAGTCATGTAAACGTGGCTTTAAGTTTAAAATTGAAGAATCCCTTTAGGTCCAATGACATCAAACGTATGTTGGCGGGCCTTAGGATTTTGACTGGTTAATCTCCCCCTAAACAAGGTGTGAATATTGCCAACGAGAGAGAGTATGCCAATGATTTAACAGGTTCCACAATCGTTTTGACTTTAAAGAGGTGTGCAGCAAACTTCGAGATGACCTCAATGACAACAACACTATAAAAATAACAGAGCACAATGTTAAAAATATATTTTAATAGTATAAACATAAACAAGCATGTGGCCCTGATAAGGTGAGTGCAAAGCTCATGAAAACATGCTCTGCACAACTGAGTTCTATTTTTACTCTTATCTTTTAATATGTCATTGAAGTTGAAAACAATACCAACAATTTGGAAAACCTCTGAGGTAATAAATGTACCAAAACAATGCAAAAGTTGCAAACATGAACCATCTTTGACCTGTGGCACTTACCTGTGTTGTCACAGAATGTTTTGAAAATATTGTTTTGACGGTTCTCATAAATGAGGTCAAGGAACACCTTGACCCATTTCAGTTTGCCTATAAAAGTAATCAGAATGTTGAAGATGTTGCCCTCGTGTTTTTAAACAACCTATTTAAGCAGCTTGACGCAACAAGAATGTATGCATGTGTATTGTTCATAGATTTCTCATCAGCTTTAACACTATACAGCCACACCCTATGGTCACCAAACTATTGCATTTGAATGTCAACGAATATGTCATTGCATGGATACTCAACTTTGTAACTAATTGTGTGCAGCATGTTAACTTGAATAACACGTATTCCACCTGTATAACTTATTACTCTGAATATTGGGGCGCCACAGGGTTGTGTACTATCGCCCATGTTATCCACAATATATACCAACAATTACTGCTGTCACCACGCAAACATGGCCTTGATAAAATTTGCTGATGACTCTACCATCCAGGGGCTTTTATCAAATTTGGAAGAAAACTACAGCAATGAGATAGATCTTTTCATGGATTGGTGTGAAGATAATTTCTTGATGTTAAACGTATGAAAGACCAAGGAACTGATAATCGATTTCAGAATTACAGTGAGAAAGACATGACTGAACCACTAATTATTGACAACGAATGTGTGGAGATTGTTGAACAGTACAAGAATCTATCAGAGACTATTTTTCCTTAGAAAACTCAGATCAATTAAAGTGAACAAATCTGTATTGATAATTTACTACAATGCCACCATTCAAAGTATCCCTACATTTGGAATCAGTTGTTGGGGTGTGGGTATTATAATCGGTGACAAAGAAAGACTGAATAAACTTGTATGCATATCAGAAAAGATAATAAATCGCGGCTTACCATCTCTTGATGATCTTTATGATAGAATATCCTTGACAAAAACAAAATTATTATAGAAGACAGTACCCACCCTCTTACAAATGACCATATTAAATCAAATAGAAGTAACTGCCTTTTACAAACTAATGCAAGAACTGAGTGGTATAGTAAATAGTTTGTACCTTCAACATCAAGGAAACTTAGGAGTAGTTGTGTGTGTGTGTGCGCGCCCGTGTGTGTGTGTGTGTGTGTGTGTATGTGTGTGTGTGTGTGTGTGCGCGTGCGCGAGTGTGAGTGTGGATGTGATAGTATGCCATAATTTGTTGTAAATCCCTGTTTCATGTTTTAGCTGCGTTGCACTTGTCCAGAGCAAATTTCCATAAGGATTAATAAAGTTTCATCTTATCTGATCTTATCCTATCTTAGTATGATGATGACCCAGACCTAGGCATATAAATCTTTGCCTTTATGCAGTGCTAATTTCAAAGATTCAGGGTAGAATTTAAAATAATGATAAGCCCTCACAACAAATTTATGTATGCGCATTGATTATACAAATGAGAAAAAGCAAAAAAAAAAAAAAAAAGACAACAATTTAAACCTGAATTTGTTCTCAAAATTTGCAAAGATCTCTGCAATAAGAAGCCTGGTCAGTACAATCAACATGAGAGATAATCTAAATAGTTAAATATGATGGTTCTTACCTTCCTGTGTTTATTGGGTGATTTCAGGTCTATAGGGAACTCTTTCTTAATTTCAGGGGCAGAATCTTGATGTGACGTACTTGAATGGTCACCCTCTGCGAATACTTTTCGTGGTGTCAACTTGAACTTCTTTCCTGGAACCTCATTCTCAGTATTTTCATCATGATGTCTTTTTTTCAGAAAACTATCCTTAGAAGGTTTCTTTATGAGTTCATTCTCTTTCTGTGCTTGTAGTTTCTTAAGGCTATCAAGAACTTTGTCTGGATACAACTCATGCTCTTGAAGCGGTTCAATATAACTTGGTTTCTCCACAGAGAAATGTGAAAATTTTTTCATGTGGATTTTCAGCTTTTTGTGCGTGTAGAACAATTCATTACAAGCTGAGCAGCAAAATGCATGAAGCCTTCTGTCACAAGTGAGCTCATGATTTCTACAAAAGTATACCTTGCACATCTTGCACCAAAACTGTGTCATTTCAAGCTTGGTTTGTGTACGGCTGTGGTGTTTCAAGTCTGATGCTGTGGCAAACTCCTTGTAACAGGTTTTGCATGTGAAATTAGTTGGTTCTGAATGTGACAGTATGTGAGTCTTTAAATGATGGCTTTGTGCAAACATTTTGGGACATAAATCGCACATATACAGAGGGTCTCCAGCATGTGTTCTCATATGAGAAGCCAGACTTGACTCATGCAAATATTCCTTGCCACATTCTGTGCACGTCAATACAGACTCCCCACTGTGGGCCAGTTCATGATTCAGCTTATCTTTTCTGCGTGTGAAAATCTTATCACATATTTTGCAGAAATAAACCAGCTGCCCATCAACAGTCAAGGTTTTAATTTTTACTTTTGGTTTGCATGGTTTGTCACCTTTCCTTTCTTGTCTCTTATGATTATTAGCTTCATATGATTCTGTCTTACTTGATTCATCAGAGGAATGATCCAGAGTTTCCTTTTCACTGAATGTTGGATTCTCAACATGATCTTCCACTTCTGTTGTCGAGTCTTCTTGCTCTTTGTTCTCATGCGACAAGCATCCTTGCGCAGAATCACAATCTGATCCTGGGCTAGATTCTATTTGATCAGACATCGTATAATCTGACACCACCTTCCCACACTGATCAACACTCTGTTTCCCTGAAACAGTTGAATAAAGTACACTGTACACATGGAGGTCAGTTCATGTAATCATTTCCGCTGATATCTAGACTATCTAAATCTCGAGAGACTAGCTCATGCCTATGCCATAGATCAACTCTCTCACTTAGTCTCAGGACCAGATGCAGAAAGAAAAAGCCTGTGTCAATATCGTAACAAACATATCCTGTTCCTAATGCCGCTAAATAACGCATCGGCCTTGTCCTTGTCGGAAAATGTATTATGTGCATGGCTCGTCTGCCAGCAAAATTTACGAACAAGGCTCTGGCATTTTGAATTGATGTCTCGTCGCTCACTGCTTATCAAAATTTATATGTGATTGCCGCCATTTTGACGCTGAATAGGTCATGTGATAGCAACCACATGATATGAAACGAGAGGTATAATCGCGATCGTATAATGGTTGTATTTTCATTTAATTTTTGTAAATGGATGCCCAGTGGCGGACTTTTCTAAACAGCATTCAAATCTTTGCATATATAGAGTTTATTTATCCTTTAGTCTCTATTTGCATCGCAACATTTCAGTCTAAATTACCAAAAAATAATGAAAAGACCTTAGCAGTAATCTCCACGAAGCCATTTACCCATTACCCATTTCATTTCGGGGGTTTGGGAGTTCATAATCTTGTCTAGTCGTGATTTGGTTTTATAAAAGTCACAGAAGTCAGTTGACCCTAACGCTTATCTATCTTCCAGCCTACTTTCAGGCATGACCCAAAACACAATTCAAAAATTACAAAAGAACCTGTTGAAGAAATTTTAAGGTCAACAAACTACAGGAATTAATCATCAGCAACTTACATAATAATTTTCTAGTGTCGAATGTTGAGTTCTTTTAGTGCATAAAAATGTTTATTTGTGGATTTATAGTCATACTTGAGTTTGTATTTCACGCACAATCACAGCTCTTTGAAGCGACTGCTTGGCAGATAACGTTTCATGAAACATCCTAATTTTTAAAAAGATCTTGAAAAGCTGTTGCTATGTTCCAGTTTTGTTTGTACTTGTAGGCTGGTTTATGCAGGCCGGTTTACTCTTCAAGAGCAAACAATTATCAACACTTTTAATTTGGTTTATTCTGACATCAGTTTGATATGTTTCCGTCTTGTTTAGGTTATTAGTCTGATCACGCATGTCCGCCATCTTTGTTCGTGAAACAGACGCTGGGTTGTCTGGGCATTGTTTAAAACTACTTTGCCAACTTTCTTGTACCTGAAAACCTGATATTATAAATATGGCTCGTGACAGCAGAATTTATGTTGGAAATTTGCCACCAGATATAAGAACAAGAGACATTGAAGACTTGTTCTACAAATACGGAAAAATAACTTTCATTGATCTGAAAAACAGAAGAGGTCCACCATTCGCTTTCGTGGAATTTGAGGACCCAAGGTAAGACAGTAAGACTCGTTGAAGTAACAGACTAGACCTATGACTGTAGATTAGACCTGCTCTAGTCAGAATAAAGGAGGAATTCTGAATGAGACTTGCACACTCACAGTGGATGTTCCAGTCTCCATGCCATGGCCACTAGTCTAGTAGTCTACGTCTACGAGTTTTTTTAGAGTTGGACTAGAAACCGGAACAGTGCTCCTCACCTACCAGTGCTCGTCACCTAAGCCAGATAAAAACTCACAGCAAGCAAATTTTGTTTACACCGTTAAACAGGGAGGAATTCCATATGTGTGCCAGAAAGATTTCCGCAAAGAACACATCGAACCAACAACATACCCTAACCCTAATCCTAACCCTGACACTGGGTTAGGGTTATGGTTAGGGTTTGGGTATGTTGTTGGTTCGGTGTGTTGCATACGGAAATCTTTCTGGCACACATATGGAATTCCTCCCGTTAAACAGCCGTTCCAGTTGGCCGCCATTTTACTCATAATGTCACTCCAAAAGTCACGTAATATCGTTGCAGACAATATTTTTATCGTGACGAGCATAGCTACTCACGGCAATTCACCAGCTTGAAAATAATAATACGAAGGAAAAAAACGAAAATCATGGGTAAATTTAAAATTGTGTAAACACATAGATCTACCGTATGCTTAAAACTATAATTTGGGTATTATTGCATAAATCTCTTTAGCAGAGAATTGAAAAATATTTCAAACACTCACATCACTTTTTCAGCCCGGGTCATTCCATGTTATTTATGTTGAGTAACTTAGAAAGTGAAAGAAGGGAGGTGTTCATTGTTGGGAATCCACTGAAAAAAAGGTGGATGAAGTTGGACTGTCATTACTTTCCACCAACAGAGTCTACCAGAAATAATTGAATGGGTGCAATTATGAGCATTGCTAGAACTTTATCTGTTGAGCAGCTGTTGAATGAAATTTGTGCTTGAGAACTAAGATGAGTGAGGCTAAATTTCTCTGAAAAATGAGTGAAGTGTGGGATGGGTGGGGATTAAAATAATTTTATTTTTTGAAAAAAGTTAAATTTATTGAAAACCAAGCCCACACCACAACTGTGCATGGTCAATTTTTATACACTACAGTGACAGATGACAGGACTGATGCAAATTAATAATCTCAATCAGTGAATCATTCATCTCTCAAAACATACATGCTCAGAAAATTCAATCCAAGGTCTATTTGCATAATTAGTTAACCCATAATACAGGGCAAACAAATCATAATACACCATACCGGTCAGTCAGCCAGCCATCCAATCATTATGTCATGAAAAAAAATAATAAGAGGTGTAAAAAATAGCACATAGCACTAAAAAATGACAAACAGCTAAGGGTCCGAAAAGTGACATGTGACATTTTTTAGATCCAGATAAAAAAAGAAGTCAGAAAACACATGACTCTCATCTCATGGAACAAGCGGTGAGGGAAGGAGAAGCAGGGAAGTCTGTGTCAGAGGTGGCCAGGAATTATGGTATCCCTCGATTGACTCTCCCAGATCAACCCGTGGAAAATATTGTGGACACAACACAGAATTTGGTCCTGATCGCTGCATAGATAAAGAAACTGAGGAGGCCTTGGTAGGCTGTTTGAAATATATGTCATTTTTGTCAGCAAGAGAATTTCCACGTACTAGGAAGATGCTGAAATCACTGGCATGTAAGGTGGACAAGGCTTCAGGCAAGAAAACATTGATGAATTTGGATAAGGGGCCATCTGATAAATGGGCCAAGGCTTTTCTTAAGAGAAATTCTAAGCTGATTTTGCGGACACCTCATCCACTGGATTACGGAAGAGCTGGTGTCCAGCAGCAGCAACTGGATTTTTATTATCAGCTACTAAAATCAGCCCTTGAAAAAATTTCATCCGATCCAACCAGGATTTTCAACATGGACGAAACAGGATTTAGAGGAAAAGTCAGGGGGTCAGGAGCTAAAGTTATTGCCAAGAATGGTGTTCACCGATGGTCTACTGAGCCTATGGAGATTTAGCACTATGAAATTAGGATTTATCAGTGCAGAGTTGTTTTTTCTCTGGTTTGTAGAGTGTTGTATGCCAAACATAGGAAGCAAACGCTCCTGCCTTCTGATATTGACAACCTCAGCACTCATGTTTCTACCAAAGCCGTTGATGAGGCGAAGAAACGGCAAAGATCTGCTCTTTTTACCAGCGAAATCGTCGCACATCCTGCAGCATCTGAATGTTGGATATTTTCACGTGTTAAAAGAGAAGGTTGCAGAAATTTCATCTTCTTTAGGATATACCGGGGCTTCCCATCTCCCACGGCACTTATGTACAAAGGTTATTCAAATTTAAAAGTCCTCATATATTCTTCATCTTCATCTGAGACTCCCTGTTCCTCCATCAATATGACAATTGACAACATTTCTGCTTGAATTTCCTGGTAAGGAAACAAAACTTGCTCAATGTTCACAATTCTTTTGGGCTTAAATAATTCCCTGTTATCCTATGTCCTTTCAATGCTTTTCACTGCAATGCATGAACACACCCAAAATCAACTCAGCTGACTAAATTTCCTAACTTTTATCTCACTTGCATCTTGAACTGAAGATAAATGCGCAGACGAGACTAAAACAGTCTTGCATTTCAAACAATGACTGCTCCCCTCATAAAAAATCAATAAACCATTGCCGTAGGTCTAATGGCCTGGTCGCATACTACCATAAACCACACAAAAACCGGAACACTGTTCACATGAACGTGAAGTATATTATGCATAGCAAATCGCATACAATGACTATGAAACTTCCTCCTGCTCTCATTTTATTTACATTAGTTAGATTCATTGAATAGCTCCTACTGCAAGATCAATGATCGTATTGAAATACTGTTCATTTTTTTCGTCTTTTTCACGCACTTATCCCTGATTTTTTTGTTAAATGAGCTTGGTAGCACAACTGTGACAACAAAGACTTGTTGAAATAAATCTGTTTAACGCATGTAATTATCAAATAATCTGTTTAGATCTACATGTAGTAGTATGTTAAACAGTTGTCATGAGTGAAAGAAAAGTGTCGGAGAAGGACAATTCACATGAGGGCTGTACCTAGGACTTTCAATTAATATTATATCAGCACATTGTTTCGAAATTGAATCCTCTGTTTCATTCATTTTGGATGATCGCATGAGGGAGGTGACAAGTCTATTGTATTATACTGTGCAGAGGGGGTGTCAGTTTAAGTTTAATCAAAGGTTGTGTGTGAATCAGTTGAGGTGAGAGTCGTCTTATCGGAGTGATCAAGATCTAAATACATAAGACAGAGCTGCAGTGATGTGCAGGCACTGTGTTCTAAACTCCTTCATGGGTGCAGTATGGGCAATATATGTACTTCTTTTGGGGGNNTATGGGTGCACATGACCATTACAAATTATTCCTCTTTTTCCCTCACCATGCTTGCGAGTGCTGTCAGTCTCTCTCTGTTTCTCTCTCTCTCTCTCTCTCTCTCTCTCTCTCTCTCACGTGAGCTCAACATGTCTGTTTTTACATAACAGGATTATGAAGCATCAGTATGAGTGGACTTTAAATTTAAACCGAAGCTGTCAATGTCATATCACTTATCAGTCATTAATATCAGTCATGAAAGAAAACCATCCAGTTGTTTCTTTCCTCCTCCTACTTTACTTTAGCTTTTGTTTAAATGACAAGGCTGGTCCTGCAGTTGCTTGAGGGGTCCATTAAGCATGGTCACCAGGCTAATTTAATACAAATTTTAACTGCAGACAGGTCAGACCATCAACATATGGCCGCATGATATGGGGTCAACTGATTTTGCACTAACAAGTAAACTAGGCCGGCAAGGTGGCAGCCTTCTGGGAATCCTGAAAATACAATTCATTTAGTCATAACTAGCCACCAAACAGTCGTCATGATGCCGAATTTTGTCTGAATTTGGGTATAGTATTTTAGTTGCCAGCCACCCGCACCGAGGGTCATATCAGCGTGCAGGAGGACTCAGGAGGCCATGACAGTGCTCTGGGCATTGTTATCACTTGCACTCAGTACCAGAACTAATTAATGTGATGGTGACCTCAAAATGCAATAGTTTTTGAAGGGCAATAATTGTAATTGTTACACCATGGGTCGAAATCTGACTTTCATTATAGCAATGTCAAATAAGGGAGTTACATCCAAAAAAAGAAATGAAGGATTTTAAAATTGTGTCAGTGTATAATCATAGCATTTTTTAGGGAAAATTTAGCTTGTATTTGACATAACTTTGTTATGACATTGATGACATTGTGAGGCATAATCATTCTTTTTATAGGGTGGGAGTTGAAAACGTGTGCTGCCGTTTGTATGGATTGTATACGGTAGGGCCATGGTGCATGGGATAGATTTACTTACTTGATCCTTAGGTAAATTATAATGCTCTGATTGGTTTTTTTCAGGACATCATTTTCTTGAAATACATTTTTTTTTTTGTTTTGTGTGTGTTTGTTTCAGAGATGCTGAAGACTCCGTCAGGCAGAGAGATGGCTATAACTATGATGGTTATACATTACGAGTGGAGTTTCCCCGGGGAAGTGGAGCAGTGGGAGGCAGAGGTGGATTTAGAGGGCGGGGTGGATTTGGTGGAGGCGGGAGAGGGGGTCCACCTTCAAGAAGAACACAGTACAGAGTATTAGTTTCAGGTTTGTAAAAATTGGTAGGTTAGTAATTATTCAGCATTGTCAATAAATATAACAGGTTGCTCAAAACTCTTAAACTATTTCCATCTGAATTGTTAACCTAATAAAAGTTGTTTTTTTTATCGTCAGGAAAAAAAAAATCTTTGGTATGGTTGTGTTTGTTTTTCAATTATTACGGCTGTGAGAGACCAGGCTTGAAATCTTGTCAGGCCACTGACATGAGGGTGCCTTTAAAGCACTTTGCAAAATACTTAAGGTTTAAGGAGATACATGTACCTATTGCTAACAGGATTTGAACCCATGACTTGTCTCATTGACCTGTCTTACCAAGACCTGTCTCACCAAAACCTGTCTCACCACAGCCTTTCTCACTAACCTCTCACCAAGATCAATCTCACTGATTTGTCTTACCAAGATTTGTCTCACCAAGACCTGTTTCATTGACCTGTCTCACCATCACTTCTCGGCCACCATACCAGATTTTTTATTTAGGCAGAATAATTTTTAATGTTTGATGGTGTTGTTTTGTGCTTGTTATAAAGAAGACAAAAATTACCATGGAATATTATCTTCAGTTTCAGGGGTACGAAAGAAGAGCTGTCAGAATTGCCCATGGCTTTTTTGGTTTTCATTTAAAAAAGTGCACATCTTTTTCAGGTCTTCCACCAAGTGGCAGCTGGCAAGATTTGAAGGACCACATGAGGGAGGCTGGGGATGTGTGTTATGCTGATGTTTTTAAAGATGGTACTGGAGTGGTAGAATTTCTTCGCAAGGAGGACATGAGATATGCTGTGAGAAAACTGGATGACACAAAGTTCAGATCTCATGAGGTTTGTTGTCAGATTTATTTGGTCCCTCCTTTCTCTTCCCTTTCAGTTACTTCAGTACTTGAGGCAAATGATCCCATAACCTCAAATAGATGGTGGTGAAAAGTTGCATCGCCAGTGTTATGACTCACTGTCTGTCTAGGCTAAACATTTTTGATTTTCAAAGGTTGATGGTAATGGTAATTCCCATATCTGCAATGTCATCTGTCATGACTTCATTAATTTTTCTGGTGGTCTTCTTGAGCTGTAGTGTGTTTATTAATTGTTACATGCCGTTAAAATACTAGTTTGTGTCAATGTAGGTTAAATAAATTAGGGATGCAGTTATTTTAAGATTTTTCCAAAAATTGTTCTACAGAACATGTTAAATCATATGATACCCTATTGTTTGAATTAAACAGTCTTTTGAGCATTTGTAAGCATTGATGCAACACCTTTGTCCTCGACAGCTCTGTGGATGAGCAACATGTCAGTACAAATCTTTTAATTCCACTGTATGCAGCAGATATGTCAAACTAAAGCATGCTTAGACAATAAAAATGCAGCATACTTGCCCTGGCTTGTGTGGTTGAACTGAACTTTTGAATTTGGATGACCAGAATATTTATTGAAAGCCAATCAATACATTGTCAGATAGAGGTTTCTGTAACTGCTGAAATATAGGAGACATCATCATATTTGCCACAAGCATCTGTTGCTCAGGCAAGGGAGTAGCTCTTGATGCAAGGGCCAAATCTCAGTCACGTAAGCCCTCCTTATTGCGTCATAAAACACAGGTGCGCAATAACAGAATGATGCTCTTTCTCCGAGAAATTGTTTCAGTGGGCAGTATGGATAATTCTCAGAGAGAAAAAGTACTGAAAAATGGAATGTTGTTTTTGACGTGCATATCCACCCTTAGTTGATGCTCCGGCTGCATAAACTCTATGTGGGTAGGTGAAGTTTAAACGTTTTTAGTGTCGACAGTAGCCCCAGTAGTATGTATTGAGAAGGTTAATGGTGGGTGTGGAAGTGTTTGCATGAGGGCTGATTTCATGCAGTTGAGTGGTTTAATCTGAAAGTATGGTGGTAGAGAATTTAGAAATGTTTTGTAATATGTGCATTTATTGCATAAGCACTGTTGTAATTAGCATGATCAATTACATGTACAGTTGAGATGGATAATATGCACACCCTTGACTGAGAAAAAATATTTTAACCATACCTTACCTTTAAAGAAGAAAAATTTGGACCAAAAATGCTGTACTCAGTATCTGTATTTACGTACTAAGTTTGTCCATATTAAGTGTGCTCCACTGTATATAAGAAAAAGTTGAGACTTAAAAAGTTTTTGTAATATCTCTTTCAGGCTTTTTTCTAATAACCATATGCGAATGTACTTCTTAGTAAGACTGCTTGTACAGTTTCTTGAGCACTTTCAGAGCACTGGCCTTTGAAAAGAATGACATGGCTATACTTGAACATTAAGAATTCTTTTGTCTTTCTTTTGATAGTGCTCCTTTATGGTTGATGACACTTCACAGCTTGCTGCTTGAGAGTAGGGCAACCACTGAAATGATTGTAGCTTTAAACCCAAGTAAATCTGTTGTATAGTTTGAAAACATCATATGTCAATATTTTCTTCTACCAGGGTGAAGTAGCTTATATCCGTGTGAAAGAGGACAACCCACGTGGTTCCCGCAGTCGCAGTCCAAGCCCTAGACGATCAAGAGGAAGCCCCAGATATTCCCCCATGCGAGACCGAGAGCGTTCGTACTCTCCTTATCATTGAAGCCATCCCAATCGACAGCAGAGCTAGTCTCGCACAATGCTGTGGATAAAATACTGGTTACATTAACAGCAGTCTATACAGAAATCAAAGGAAGATTTGGCTCTGTATTATGTTTTTAATGATATATGAAAAGTGGCAGCATTTTAATTCATAACCACGAACTGCTTTTGTTTGTTGGGTTTCTTTTTTTTTTTTTTTTTTTTTT
>JAWQUT010000378.1:519653-534094 GCA_033807755.1 Ellobium chinense | reverse complement strand
TTTTTTTTTTTTTTTTTTTTTGTCATCTCGTAGTATTCCAGAAAATCAAAACTGTGGAATCAGAGATTTTTATATTTGATCAGAATCATACTAAGCTAAGCTTTGGGGAATTTAAACACTTTATTGTCTTTTTTCCATTACAATATAAGATTGTATAAAATGCCTGAGAAATGGCTTTCTTAATTATTCTAAGCAGTCATCCTTTTCATTTCCAAATGCAAGTTCCATGCCCAGTAAAAGCTTGCTTGTTCATTTAGCTCCAGCGAACATGATGAGGAAATTCATATTGGTGTTCATCCTGATCTTGCATTCCTCTCCCTCCTCAGAGCGCTCCTAAATAACGTTTGTGTAGTTGATCATGGTCACCGGAGTGGGAGCGCCGGAGGCAAGATATGATGGGATTGAATATGACGGGCAAGGAGGTTGTGCTCCAGGCTGCAACAATATGGCCAGCCCTCCTCACTCAAGACTCTCTCTCATCATTCACAGTTTTTACTCAAAATGGATTTTAACTTATGGTATGCTAGAGAGAGGAGATTCTGAATTTGTAGAACAAAAAACAAATATGTCTTTTATAGTCTTTTATTTAAGATTCTTGATCTGTTTAAAGATTACTGTTGATCAATATTTTGTGTTTGTTTCCTGAAAACATTATGTCCTCTGATGGTGAACTCTGTTATGAAAATATGACTGTAAATTTATGAAAATGGTGTGCAGTTGTTTTAACAATTATCAAGTGTTTTTATTGGCAATCAAATAAAAGACTGTTATGAATATGAAAATACCCGAGCAAGTAGCTGTATTGAAAGATCTGACAGCGCATGTCAGAAACATTCATGTCTTTGTGGAGCCGACATTGCTAAGAACCAGAGCTAAATTTTAATGTTTCATGTTCAGATAGAAATAGTCCTCCTTGTCTGTTTATGGTGATCTGACAAAATGCATAGAGGGCTCCATCACAGTCTGTCTTTTGACAGTTATGTAGGTAATGATCATGTTAGTGTCTTGGCAATGCAACCAGATACATGTATTTTGTCATAGGTCTTGAAATGTATACTTCAGGATTGTAGGTATATTAGGTAGATGTCACCCTTTTTTAGACTTTCATCTTGTGATGTCATCTGTCTTCTATTCTTGCCCAAATCTAATCCACTTTTCCATTTTTTCTTTCCTTCATAGTTGCAAACATAAATGGATAAGGAATGGAAAAGATTGGATGGGAAGGAAGGAGTCTAAATGGATTGGATAAAAAGGATTTAATTGACTTATGAAGAATCGGAGGATTGGATTTTGAAGGAATAAGTTGGAAAAATGCATAAGGAATCTAGGTGAAATTCAAATTGGAGTAGGGCACAATGCCATCGCATTCGGAATGGAATATCACAGATGGGAATGAAGCTAAGGATAAATGGATGCGGAGTGCAAATATGGATGCTTGGATATTGGAGCATTGCCATCAGCTGTGTGGGGAAACGCACACATCGCAGTAAGGAAGGATAATAAAGGTAGCCTGCAAGGCAATGGATGGGAAGATAATTTTCAACAATTCTCTTGCTATCTGTTGATTTGCAGTGTAGGCGATTGAGCCATGGATAAAGCATTGGAATCTTGGCAGCTGGAAAACGTATGGAATGAAACGAAGGCATTGTGACTAGGATTTTTGGAAGGATTCAGGAACATAAAAACTGCAGAGCAGGAGAGGACATGTTCTGCCTGGTAGTCGTTATGCTGTTAAAATTTAGAAATTGCTGGACTATATCAACTCTATTTTGGTGAAGCAAACTTTTCATATTTTTCTTTCTTTCAGTAAATTTTTAGCACCACAATTTTGATAGAAGGTTCTGAAAAAGCTGTTACAATAAAAAAAAACAACAAAAAACATGTAATAAAGGGTAGAGAATTATTGCGATACTAGAAGCTCACTTGACAAGGATGGAAATCACTTATAATCGGGAATTTTAATAGTGGGGCCTCTAGAAAGATGTTCCAGTAAAATAATATAAAGTGTAACAAAGGGTAGAGGATTGCAGAGTACTAAAACTCTGTTGACATGTTGGAAATCATTTATAATTGGGCATTTGCTGCATAGGAAAAACCATGGTGTCTACATTGGAGCATGGTGGAAATTTGCATGGAAGAATGGATGGATCATGTCTTTACCACTCACTTCTTGTCCTAGGATTTGGAAATTTTATTGGAATTGCTCATCAGTACTTCCCCAGGTAAAGTATTTGGACCATAATATCTTTCTTTTTTGGGATGAAGAGCGGTTAAGGCACAGTGCTGTCTGCAGACAAGTTTTGTTGTCAACGTTGGAAGGTTTGTATTGCCATGGGTCTTAAACACTTGGTGGTCATTCATGATGGTGGACCTTTGCTTTCTTAGTGCAGTAGTTGACAGTTTTTTTCAAGAAAGCCCAACACATACATCTGAAGACTAAAGAGCCCACTGGCTGGGAATTCTTTTCCCCGGACTAACATGGACTCACTAAACCAGACTTGGTGACTCATGAAATTGGAAAACAAACGGCGTAGCACACTCAGTAATGAATCAATTGGCCGAGCATATTCTGTTTGGATTCTGTAATGATGTTGCTGGCATCCTGCTCATATGGGACCACTTCAGGCAGGCCTGTTCTTATCTTGTTTTATTTTTTTTTATTAATTTTGACTCACACCATTGGTCAGTGGGCTTATCAGTCAGGCTCACACTGTTAAGGACACTATTGCTTTTTCGATTTGGCTCCCATCAGTAAGGACATGGTTGATATCTTGGGTATTCGTTCGCAGGCTTGGCTATGTAAGTATGACCTGTGGTAAGTATGAAGTTTTTGTCTTTAGAGTGAGCTTGTTGAGATGAGCCTTTGTCCATTGTTAATTTTAACGATGAACAGTTAGGTGCAACCAAACTTGATCAAAGAATTAAGAGACATGTTGGTCTCAGCAGTGTTCATTGAGCTTGTCTCAGCTTTGTGTCATCATGATTTGCTCATGTTAATAGTTTTGCATGCTGCTTTACACTTCAGTATTGAGCAGGGCATCACAAGGATCTTATTATGGAAATATTAACCAGAGCAGAAAGCAGGTGTCAACAAAGCAAATGCAACTGATCTGGCAGTCTCCTGCAGAGACTTCAAATAAGTTTTTTTCTCTTTCAGACATACTCTTTTATGAGGGACTGTTTCATCATTTCACCTATTGTATGTTTGATTTCATTAGAAACTCCATATGACTTTTGGCTACACCAGTATCATACTTATGATTTACATCCCGTACATGAATTCATTAATCATGCAGAACAGTTTTATGTCATGCATTGGTGTTGATATTGGTTGTTTTTTTTTTATATGTGAAACTGTTTGTTGTCTGGGTCTAATAAAATTTGCTGCTTCACTGAGAACAGATTTGCCCTCTTCTTAAATTTTTGTGAGCAAGGTTGTGTAAACAAATTTTAATAGTGAGACTGTCGGATATTTGGTACAGTGAACCTCGGATCTAATGAGGTTGCCGGCACCGACCTTTAGTCCTCGTTGAAGCCAAGGTCTCGTTGAACGCAAGGTCTCTGCAAGTGATGTGAAAACTGGTCTATCTCTAGTGAGAACCTGGATTTCCAAAAGATGGCTGGTTGCTACCGTTGACTCGAGACACCATTAGCGTGACAACATCGCAAGCAAATACATGTACTGATTTATTACATTTTTTGTTTTGTAGACAAAACTGTAAATGTTAAAAAACTATCAGTTTCAGTCACTGTCTCAGAGTCTGTGATTAAAATTTCGCCTAGTCTAGTGCAGTGATTGGTCCAAACAAAAGGCTTGACCAATCATCAGCCAAGCATATTATTCCATCATTCCATTGTCCATTTCCCTCCCTTGCACCGCTGAGACTTCAAAGGCTTCAAATTACTCTTCAGCTGATTGCCCAGATGGTCCCATCTCTTTCCTCCATCCCCTCCCTCCCTACTCTACTCCTTTGCAAATGCAACTATTAGTATTACCGGTAACCTTTTAATAATGTTGACTCAGTCTTGTAGTTGTAGCAATTGTTACATAAACCTTCGGGAGTTGCTTGCTGCTTACAGTTTTATTGAGGGTGTAAAGGATGTGCGACGCCCTAACTTAGGTCGATGACCATGTTAGAGCCGAGGTTGCTAATTTTAGTATTTATTGGATCAGAGGTACATACATTTATTTTCATTTCCCTCGTTGAATGCGAGGTCTCGTATGCGAGGTTCACTGTATCATGTCACTCTGCCGCAATCCATTACACTATTACAGTGAGTGGTGATAGAACCAAAGAAATGCATCTTGGTCATTGGTGGTCTAATCTGATCCTTTTATGTCCTGTTGTCTATCGCTTTTTTTGTCATCAAGATCCAAAGGCATAATGCTGTCTTAACTTTTTGTGCTGGCAGTAACTACAGGAAACATCACTGGAGTGTTTTAGAGTTGCATGTAGTTCTCATTAACGTCCAAAGTTACCATGTCCTTTTGTCATACAGGGCCTGATCACACCTGGCTCAAATTACAGTCATTGAGTACTATTAGTACTAAAAGTTCTGATCATCTTGGGGGAGGTGGTGCGTTGTCATTTACCTAACTGAGATTTCAAGAAGCAGTGAAGTGTGACTTTCTTAGGACGAAGTATTCATCTACACAAGCAGAAATGAACATTAGGATGTCAAGAAGTTTTAAAAGGCTAAATGCCCATTTCAAAGAAAGTTTTGGCTGCTAAAATTAAAGTACATTAGGTCTTATACAACCTGATGACCACTGCACTAGTCAGTTGTTCAAAGAATGTAAGTGTAATACTGTAAAGAAGCAAAGAAATCCATTTGCAGTATGGTTCAGTATAAAGTGTATTTTAAAGATCTTATAAAATATCACAGTTTATATGTCTTATACAAACAGGCACATCTTTGTTCCTAATACTGCACATTTAAACATTTAACTTTCCAACTGATGAATTCCACTGATTGCAGTCTATTAATGTTAGGAACTCTTCAGTTTCAACCTAGTTTCCGACAGAAAACTTGATACAGTGACAGTTTTCTCCAGACCATGCGATTCATCCCTTAAATTTCAAAATCCCCCTCAAAAATTCATTGGACATGCACATATTCGCCCCTTATTTTCTGTCCAAAAATTGGAAAGAATTGAGAAAAATCTAAAAATGCCCAAAAATTGGCAAATCCCCAGCCCAAATTTGTGATGAGGGGAATATTGCCCCCATGTTGTATAACCTGAAGAAAATACTGAGTAAACTTCATTCACAAAACATACTGACATACTGCAATCTGAGACCCCCAAATTTCCTTTCAATGTCATGTTGCAGGGAGACAGAGCTGCTATTTTCCTTGCACACTTCTTTTAGCAAGAACACGGCTAAAATTGACAGAAACCATTTGGTCTCGATAATCCTATTACATCCATAGTCTACTGTATCAAGTAAGAATTTGTGAAACAGTAATTGCAGGAAGCAGATAACTTCTCTGCATCAATCACATTTGAGATTTGTGTACTAGTTATCTGTTTTATAAATATTAACGAAAGGCAACTGAGCAGAAGCAAATGGAATATGGTTATAGTATAGAGCTTGAAATTGGGGAAAACACAAGAATTTTCAGATCAAGCAGACCAAGTTTAACAGACCTCACTATATTCTATTATCACATGTGGAATGCAAGGAAATTTGACCATATTTTGGCAATTTGGTGATAGCAATTTCTGAGTGCTACAATGCATTCTAATCACACCATAGGAAACCAAAGGAAACTTTCAGCAGTATTATATATGCTGTAGTAATTTGCATAGATGTCAAATTTGTGGAAAAAAATCAAAATCTGTATAGTCGACTCCACTTAATCACCTTGTTTCCCAGGGAACTGAATTTTTGCTATATAAAAGTCACTGGATAATCGCCTCTCACTCCTTATAATTGACCACTCTTCAGGGCCTGTGAATTCAAAGATCAGCAGTTGAAGGATTACAGCTGACAAACAAATACATGTACACAGACGGTTTAACTGCGCGATAGATGGCAGACCGGTTGACTGAGTGACAGCTGCCACGCCAAAATAGGTGTGAAAAGCCTTTTCTCCCCACCTCCCCCTTCCCTTGTCCCCCTTTGTCCCACATTCCGCATAACTGCCGTTGCGTAAAGCTAATGCACCGAATGCTGTATAGTCTCCTTCCCCTACGCCTTCCGTCTCAGTGAGGTGGAGAATGTAAACATCAAAATTTCCGCTAGATCAGAAAACGTGTCATGTGGATGAACGGTCAATCCTGACCGTGCCATCTTACTCCTAATTTGCTGGGCTACTGCGAGGTGGCCAGTGAGAGAGACCACGGAGATCAAACATTTTTTGCCCTACAACACTGTCTAACTCGAATCTGTCCTGAGTCTGGCGACGAGAAGGCATCAATGCACAACATCAAACCATGACATCAAAGATATTTAACCCCATTACCAAAAATATGGCCAAAATAACCTCTGCTTAATCACGTCTCCGCTTAATCGCCCACTTTTTCCGTGATCCCATGGAAGGGTGATTAAGCGGGGTCGACTGTATTTGCAAAATGGAACAATGAGAAGTAACATGATGTCCTGTACTTCAAAATGCAAAGGTACATTCTGACTCTTTACATGTATTTTGTTTTGACACATCCACCCCCTTCTCCCTGATTTCTTTCAAAAGTGTTAAAATGACTTGGGCCATTTTCAAAGCACACTGTGGGAAAAATGAAATGCATTCAAATTTAAATGAATTACTGTACATGAGAATTGATATGTATCAACTGTAGTTCTTCGAAATGAGAGAAATAAGAATGATTTATTATGAAAAAATGTTGTGGAAGGGAATTTAGAAATGTTTTCAAACAGACTTTTTTTTNTGAAACAGACCTTTTTTTTTTTTTTTTTCTTGAAATAAAGGTATTATAGTTCGTAATAAACAATTACATGTAAGAAAATATTTGGACTTTAAAAGCATTTCTTAACATTGCTCATTTGGTATGATGTGTTTTCATAACATAAATGTGTTAGTATAACTAAAGGGAATGGTGCCCAGCATCTCAAGGACAGACCTCACTAATCAAGAAGTTTATTGGACTTGACTGCCACAATAGCCATCCCAGTGCTTCAGCATGAAAGGTTTTGCACAAATCATCTCTGCAATGTATTTATATCATTGTCTCCTGGTGGTAGTGGGTTTACTGATGTGAGAAGCATCTTAAACCCTGGCAAGCTAAATTAGCAGAGCAACATTCTAAACTACACTTCAAATGTTTGTGTCACTAAAATGTGAAAAGAATTCATTATGTCCACGCTGCACAAGCCAGTGTGGGAGCTAGAATGTGTCTTCAAAATCATGAACAGTTATTCCCTCTACTAAAGAAATACAGTACATAAATTTGCCCACAAATTTAATGACTTTTGCTAAGGTCATACTGATAGTGATAGCATACCATTTTAGATTTTCAGTAAATTTGTAAATGATAAAACTTACCCTTTCTTTGTAGGTTAGCTTTGGCTTTCATACATGGCAGGCTTGGGAATTCAAAATTGCTCTGTATCATAATTAGGAAATGTCATCACAGTGTGGTCTTGCATTTGAAACTCTTGCTCAAAGTTCATGTAATCAATGTTTAACAGCTACTGCTCAAACACAGTACATGTCCTGTTTTGTTACATGCTCATATTATTATTTGATACATCTGGTCCATTTTCAAAAGGTTTCAAATCACAAAATAATGATGATGATAATGTGGTTTTTAAGTCTCGTATCCAGGCTCACGCGACCTCACACTATTAATATTATTACTCCAGCAGGCAAGGTCACTCTACAATATTCTCATCTCCCTTGAGCTGTTGCCATATATAGGCACTGATCACTAGCATTCTGACAATATCTTTCACTGTACCCATTTTACAGATGGATGGACTGAGGAAAGTGTGAATGAAATACTTTCTCAAGGCACCTACAGCATAACTGTGGTCAGGAATCAAAACCACGACCTTTAGATATGGAGTTCAACACCAAAACAATCTGGCCATGCCGCTCCACAGCATGTGTTGTTGTTTTTTTTTAAGCTTGAAGGGCCTGCTCCATAGCCATCTAAATACATGATAAATTAATTAACAAACATGTAAATCTTGCTTCCTGAAATTGACACAAAACACAAGAGGTGTTTCAAATGAATGTTCAAACCTAGTACAGTAGAAATAAAACAGGCTAAATATAAAATTCACACCATCTCAATGTCCTAAGTAAATGCATCTGAAACATTTATGCACATATTGGCACGCTAAGAATTTCAATAGCAGCAGTGTATGAAAGGACAAAAATTATTGTATACTGCAAGCTTGAGAACGGGCCTTCTGGTTCCGTTGAATGTCAACCACGGCATTTGCAAGGCTCTTAAAACTGGCCTGTTTTCGCAGGGCGACCTTCACATCAGACTTGATTTTTGAAGACAGGCGAACAAGTTCAGATTTGACATTTGCTGCCGATGCTACATCCTGCTCCAACAAGGAGCCAGCACCACTCTTATCCATCATTTTCTGATAAGCTTGTGGTGTTCTATATGGAAGTTTTGCGATGAGTTCTGTGTATGGGTCACTCAGCTCCAGAATGAGGCTTACAATGAGAACACGTCCATCACAGCATCCCACAATGACTGTTCGATCATCATCACCAACCTCCAGACAGCTTGCCTTGCCATGGACAAACAACTGTCCCATTTTTCTTCCATCTTTAGTCCTGTACACAAAGACTGACCGCCTCTCACTGTCAAGTCCCACCGTGTATCGTCCATCCAAGGCCAGGCGGGTGCAGTCAATATCCATATCAGCTTTCATCTGGCAGGCTGGTTTGCCATTCACAGTATCATACACCCTCAGACCATTGTCTACCATGATAGAAGATGTCTTGGACATTAAACACCGGCTAAAATCTGTCTCTGCATGCAAACAGCTGGGAAGGTGTCGAACAACAATTTCTTTGGTGGGGTTATAGAGTATGCCACCTTTCTCCACATTATCTGGTATAATAAGGCCCCTGGTGTTGTCAAACTGGAAATGATCCACACCTTTCACATAGCTAAGAAGCAGGAGATTGCTGTTAGTTACCTCTACATGGGCAAACTTGTCTTTGACGTCAGCAAACCTCAGCAAATCTGAAATTTTCACTGTTTTGGGTGCTTTCGTCTTTGAAGAATCCAGGTCTTGAATGAACAGAATGTTTTCATATGTGCGAGCCCCCTCAGATGCTCCAATCATTCGCTTGCTACAAACTTGAAGGATGGCAATTAAAAGCTGTTCACCTGTGTTTTTGTTTGTGTGCAAGACAGGTGGACCAATAAATTCGCTCATATCGGGAAAGTCGACTTTCCTTTCCTCTCCACTATCAGTTTTTCCTTTCTCTCCCTGCATGGGTCTCCAAGCAATGAAGCTATAAAGATTGTTTGTCCAGTCAAAAACACTGTGGAAAGCACACTTGACAAAACCAACTGTTGTCTCCTGGTGGTCTGAAAAAACAAACCTGCTGTTGGTGACTTTGAAGACCGGCTTCTGAGTTTCCATTGACCAAATCACATCATCTTTGACTAAATCCCACTGAATAGCTGTGGGCAAACCACCTTTATATTCATCATCATCATCGTAATGTCTGCGAAGCGGAGTCTCCTCTTCCTCTAGTTCAGCACCGACATTTCTGGTAATGCCAAATTTGCCTTTGATGCAGAACATGACTCTAGACACTCGCTGTACATCTTTCCCCTGCACCAGGGCACCCACTGCTTTTCCAGTATACATGTCCACAATCTTCACCTCTGAATGTTTCTGGTCATGGCATAAGATCTTTTCCTCAGCACAGGAGAGTGCCAAAGATTCAATCTGTCCCTTAACAATTTCATTGGCATGCTGGATGTTGGCATCAATGTTATCTAGATTCCATACCTAGAGAGAGGAAAAGCGAGATAATCATTAAATCAAGAATGTGTTTATAAACAAAACAAAAAACATAATGATCCACAATTTGACACAAGGAAGTATGCATAAGTTGAATTTGCCAATGGAAAATTAAAAAACAAAGTCCCAATCTTTATTTTGCCTTTAGTGATAGTGAAATGACATGGATAACTAATTAATGCCTTTTATGTTAACTTTTGATGGTTCTGAATTTTAAAATTTAGTAGAAACTGACAGTTAATGAACCAAGCGGACTGAGCTGTTCACTGTAAGTGTCAAAGATAAAAAAAACACATTTCTACCACAACTGAATTATAACAAAACCTTATTGATAAGATTTACAGGAGATCAATAATCAATCCTGATACTTTTTTGCAACCAAGTAACATTACAATTGTTGTACCTGCAAGGTGTTGTCCTTCAACAGAGCTACAGCTTTGTTGACAGAGTCAGATGTATAGATCTTCAGGATGGGTGAAAGTGAAGCCTGGAGTACACGGATGGGCTCTCCAGTTTTGGTAGACCAGACAAAGATGTATGTGTATCTGTGAATAAGATAAAAGAGGAACTAAGAAAATGACAGACGTTTTGTCTGAAAAATACAGTTGTTGTCTAACAATAACATCACACAACTGCAACCTCTGGGAATGAGGTCAAATACAAACTGAAATTTCTGCTCTACCACAACTGTTCGCTTCAACATAGCTGCAGTGAAGTGAAGTTGATAGTAAATTAGATCTGATTTGCCCCCATGATGACACCTCTTGAAGTGATAAGCCCTTTCCTTTTAGTGTAACTGATGACAAGTACTGTACTGTATTGTTTAGTGTTGGGTGATTGGGAGTATCAGACTCATAATGAGCCATTCCAAGAAGCTAACAAACATAGTGTTAGCATTGTTACACACTGGAATGTCCTTTTCCTCCAAGAGATCTATAACTTATAACTCCTTTCTTCATCTGTGCTTATCATATACTGTAATATTGGCCGCTACCCTCAATGCAGTCTGAGAGGCCTTTCTTTCCATCAGTGATAGCTGCATGAATCAGCTGAAATCTACGTCATGTGTCATACTGATAACTTTCAAAAGGGACACAATACTTAACACAGAATTTTATTCATTGTTCTTAAAAGAATGAGTTCATGTTTCATATTCATTACTTCTAATAAAACTGTCTGTCCCAATTATTAACTCTAGTGGCATGAAGATCCTCGGGTTGAACCTCTTGCTGGCTGCATAGCTATTGTTACAGATGACCATTGCACATGTTGTCTGCTGGCTGGTCAGGTGACTTTGGACTGCAAAATTCCACCGTATTGCTCAGCGCTCTGCAGGAAGTTGCATATATATTCTATTGCAGCATTCAAGCGAAGCAAGTGGATGGTAGAATATAATTGCTGCATCACGATGGTAAAAATTAACTTTTGGAGTAGTCCTCATGGACTGAAAACTCCATGAGTGGAAAAATACATGAGCAACAAAATTCTTACCTTGAAGCAACCACCATATCATCACTGGGACTAAATCCAGCTCCTGTGAAACAGGTCATTGTCTCTACAAAGACACCAGGGTGAGCCCTCATCAAGCGGTGCAACAGTTTTTCCTTTTTATTGCAGATCAGATACAAGCAGCGTAGGGCCCGCACCAAGACAAAATCCCCACCATGGCTGATCTGTACAGAAAGGTAAAAAAGTCTAAAACTATTTATAATGAATTCACAGAGGGGACTTTTATTACCAACCAAATTTGATGATTTACGCTGATGGTTACTGTTTCATTGACTGTAACTTCTTCATAAAACTCAGTAAGATGCATCTTATCAACTGTAGCCTTTGACACTATACACATCTACATGTCAAGCAAGTACTGTTAATGATTAAAAAGTGTGTCAGGATCATGTAAAGAAATACCAAAGTATTATCAGACTTTCACAAATTAAAAAAAAATACCATCGTGTGCAAAAACCTACACCATATATTTCGTATCTGATTTTCAGATGAATGGTTTGAATATATATCTAATCGATAGAAACATGTCACGCTCATCTTACAAAACAAGTTGACCCTTCAAACACATATTAGTGCCAATGATTCTTGAGCAAGATTTTCCTTTATTCAGTTTCTTATGTACTTACTGACAGATTGGATGTAGTGAAAAAAAAATCTGATAAAATGCTGACAGCTAAAATCAAGATTTTCTCCCGTTACTAGCATTATTAGTTTAAAAGAAAAAGGTTAGAATCAGAAAGCTTTGGTGCACTTCAGTAGGCTTGTCACAAACACACTTACAGTTCATAATTTCACTTGTGTTATTTATTTCTATGACAGCCTATTCATAAAATTAAGTCTGATCTGTATGTGACATGTGAGCAGTCGGGAAATATATCAGGGTCACAGGTGAACACTAGGCTCACATGTGAAAGTAAGGGATGATTGATTCAGGCAGTAGGTATTTAAGAATTAAATTGCTGTGATGTTAGCTTCCCTGTGGTGTAGTGGTGGCACGTTCAGACTTTCAAGCTGAGAGATCCTGGGTTTGATTCCCGGAAGCGGCATGAAATTTTCTAGTGTAAGTTTCTTTGGCATTTTCTCTCAAAATTGATCCTTCACAGTAATTTGGTAAAATCCCTGTTGACACACTTCCCTAGATAATGTGTAAAAACACCCAAAACCTTATCAGATTTGGCTCACATTCCTCTCCTTAATGAATATAATAGAATCCTATACGCCTTGCCACTTAGTAACATGTACAATGACATTTCTTGTTATTGTTTCAACCAGCAAGCTTACTTACCAAAAACTCCTTGCTATCCACATCACTGATAACATCTCTAGTGCTGCACTTCCTGGTAACAGGGTCAAAGGACATGGCCTGCAGCAGTTTGGTCAGTGTGAGAATGTAGCACTTGTTGCCAGTTTTGGTAAATGCAAGCTGAACAGGAATATCTGATGCCTGACCCACACATCTGGTGACAACAGAAGCATGCAATGTATTTGAAAGGTTCGGGAAAAGTGTGGCTGGTAATCCAAATCTGCCTGCAAGCTGAGGGAACCACAACTCATCCCTGGTGGAGGACAGGGGGGATAAAAATAATACCAATAGTACAGTAATAATAATAAGGCGGATTTTAAGTCTTACATCCAGCCAATGCCTGAGCCATCACATTATTATGACCTCAGTAGACCAGATCACTCAAGAACATTCTCAACTCCCTGGGGAACATATAATGCCGGTGCCATTTACAGGAGTCAGTCATAGCATTCTGACATTATCTTTCACTGCCAGCAACCTGCAGCTTACCTGGTACCCATTTTACAGACAATGTTGAAAATGCATCTATTTTCCAATAATATTTCAAGAAAACCCTTAATAGTCTTTTGCTGTGGCCATATGGCTGTTCCTCATCTTTCATCTGCTGACAGATTTAATCTACACCATCTTTGATATATTTACATATAAATAATTATCTATAGCCACAACTAACCGTCTCTCCATTAGAGGTATGGAATGTATAAGAACCAGTGTCCCTGAGTTAAAAGCAAGATAAGACTCATCTGGGCTGATGGCAACTGCATGGCTGTGCTGGGTGAATTTGTGAATCAGTTCAGCCTGTGAAAGAATGCGAGACAAAGTGGGAAAACAATATGAAAAATTAGGTGACCAAATGCAAAACTTTCTTGGAAATAAACAAACAATAATAAAAGAACTTTCCAAACTGCAGAACTAATATAGCACTACACTGAACATTTATTGAACCTGGAACTCCAACAAATTTCATAGGCAATATTCCAGAACCCTCAAATTTAGAGCTTGATTTAGGATATGGGGCAGGGCTAGGGATAAGATCAAGGAACGCAAAGCAACTTGGGACAGTTCTTACGAGATACCATCATTGTTCCGGAACTCACTCATGAATGTTTTCTCTTTTCTAATCCTGGCCCTAACCTTACAGCAAGCTCTAGGTGGGAGTCTCCTCGAATACTGCCTATGAATAAAGTCAGACAGTTAGATGTACACGGTGCCAGTGGTAGGCAGCGTAAATATACTCCAAGTTACAAATTATGTTTATGTATCATTTAAAGGCAATATCACTGGCTTTTCCCAAGGATTAATGCTGCTGGTTAGGGGCAGGGGTTGAACCACAGTGATCAGGTAAATCAGATAAATTTCGTAAACAAAGTGAAGATCTGATACATTTCCAAATGTACGCAGGCTGATTGGTGGAAGGGATAACATGCTATATAAAATAGAATCATCTATTCCAGACGCTTTTGTAGCTGAATGGTTTGGACTTGGAATAAGGGTGATGGTGGGAAAATCCTGGGTGTTCTATAATGTATCTCTGAGAAAATGGTGATGGGTAGAGAAAGGGTAGGTTTGACCAATAATCTGCCATCAAAATCTAAGATATCACTTGATTTGTTTTGCAAGCTGTTAATAACTTATTGTATTAGCGTTGTTCTCTTAGGTAA